>VXBZ01011739.1:0-17410 GCA_013399135.1 Heliornis fulica | reverse complement strand
CCTTATCCACCCAGTGGTCTATCCATCAAACCCATGACTCTGTAGTTTAGAGAGAAGAACGTCATGCGGGACAGTGTCAAAGGCTTTGCACAAGTCCAGGTAGATGACATCCGTTGGTCATCCCTTGTCCACCAATGCTGTCACCCCGTCATAAAAGGCCACCTAGTTGGTCAGGCACGATCTGCCCTTGGTGAAGCCATGTTGGCTGTCACCAACCACCTCCTTGTCCTCCATGTACCTTAGCATGGTCTCCAGGAGAATCTGCTCCATGACCTTGCCAGGCACAGAGGTGAGGCTGACAGGCCTGTAGTTGCCCAAAAGTTTCTTCTTTATTGCACTATCACTGCTTCTCATTAAAATCAGTCCTTGAAGTATCTGCAAAGAAAAGAAGGCACTCCTACCAGGGTAACCTGGCCCCTTCAACTTACTCCTGGGAGTGATGAATGTCTGCCTCATCATAAAGTGGTTTAACCTTAGATGATATCTGTCATGTGTGATAAACAGCCATATGTCAGTGTAGTAACTCTCTGCATGGAAGAGTTTGGAAATGGAGTTATCAAATGGCCCAAGCGCATGCTGAATCAGAGTTTGTTCCTGAACCTCTGGTCAAAGATGGCGTCACTGACAGGCTAGGTGGAATCAAGTTTGATGCAAAATTAATTTTCATTTAGGGCATTGTAATCCGAGTTGCTCCTTCCTTTATACCCCATGGGGATGCTGCCACCGTCCAGAGACAGTGAAAACCAGTGGAAGCCAGAGGAGCAGTCTACCTTCTGAAAGCACTGAGCTCTTCTGGTTTGTTTCTACCCTCTTCCTCACTCTTCCGAAGTTGCCTCTACAAAAGTCTAATCAGGCAGCTACTTTCCAACTGACCTCATGAAAACTATCACAGTGCCAAAATAAATAATATATTCTGATGATCAGTAACACTACAGAGACCTAGAGCAAACTGGCCTGTTTTAAAATTACTTAATCATTATTTATTTTTTATTTTGCCCTTTCTCATATAAGACCAACAAAGCAGTTGTCTTCCTGAAACTATTTGGGTCGCTGTGACTCATGGGTAAACTCAGTGCTGGAGTTACACTCTCTGGGGTCGACATCAGGGCTGGTTGTGGAAGCAGAGAGCACTGCACTTGGTCAGACTCTGATGCTTTGTGGTCAGTTGTTATTACATCCCCAGAATATTAAGCTGATGATAGCTTTTTTAACTTGCTGGGGCTGGCATACTGTTAGCATCCTCATCCTGAGCTTCCTCACATTTGTAATGTGGATGTCATCTTAAATTTTGATCAGGTTGTTAGCCACACTCTTTGTCTAGAAAGTGTCATCTGCAGCCTCTAGAAGAGGTGAACAGGAAACGTATCATGGAGGATATCTATTGCCTTTTGTGGATAGGATGGAGAAGCATTACTAGAAAGCAAAGGGATAAAACCCTGATAAACCTGAGAAGCATCTGTGGGTGCTCCTGGATGTGATTAAAAGGCCTGTAGTGTGAACTACTGAAATACCTTACTTCTGCCTCCATCCACATTTTTCAGCCAGCAGAATTAAGTGGAACAAAGCAGAAGTAGACCATGAGGTAGAAGAAAAACTACTGCTCCTGGTCATTGGTGAAAAGGTTGTTTGCACTGGGATTGAAAAAAAGACACACCTTGTATCCTGCATCTGTCACTGGCCAACAACAGTTGCACAGGAAAGAATTGACAATGTAAGACTATGTATATTTCCCATCCACTGCTTATTTAAAGCTCAGGACCTTCATGACCCAGAAGAGCTGCTTCTTCCAGGAATCTGTTTAAATGACCATGAGCACCCTATGGTGATCTTTCATTGGGGAAGAAATCTGTATTAGTTTGGGTAGAGGCAGAATCTTCACAGCTAAAGCTTACTGTTCAGGAGACATGGATATTTTTTTTTTGCCTCTGGCAAAGGGTGTCTATTAAATTCATGGGGGAAATAAAAAAGAGTTTTGTATATTATAGTCCTATCATTACAGGTAGTCTTCAGCTAAGACTAAATTAGGATGTGGATTTTTACTTACACTGTATTCCTCACAGCCTCAAAGTGAAGCCTCCAACACTGTTGGTAGCCCATATTTAACACGTCAGCTTTATCCTCAGAGAATTATTTTCAGAAAGCAATAAACAAGAAAATTAAACCTGTCGGTAATTTGGTGTGTTCCTACATTTGCTGCAATGAGTTTCTGCTCTGAAACTGCCTCTGGGGCTCATGCTGTGCCATTTACCACCATTACACAACACTTCCACAGCTTTGGTTTCACAACAATCAGCAGGTACAGTGACATAGGGTTCTCTATGCTGTCAGCAAATCACATTTAAATGGAGCGTTAGTCCTGGAGTTAATAATGACAGTACTAAAAAGCAACAAACCGAAAAAGTCTACCAACATTAAGAAGGAATTTCTATGGCGTGTTTTGCTTCCTTGGCTTCCTTTGAGCTAAATAGTGCTCACCACACCTATGGCACAGCCCTCTCTATTCCTGCTTGACATGTTCCTTGGGTTAATTTCTTCATGTAGCAGTTTGCTTCATTTTCATGACAGCTCAAACACTACAGGTGTTTGTAGAGCTCTTTTACTGTAATAAGACCATAATAAAAAGATGTGTCTTTTTATTGGTGAAACTGCCTTTGAGTGGTGAAATAGATGATAGAAGAAACTTGGTCTGGTGGACACAACAGATGAAGAGAATTTGGTGACATGGGTTTGGGCTCTTTAGCAATTCTAGTAGCTATAACTAACTTGTTATCCCTTTCACTTCTCACAGCTGCTGTTCCCATTTCTCTTTCACCCTGTAACTTCAACTTTTTCTGTGTTAGAAAGAGGAGGAATACCCAAGCATCCAGAGATCAGGTTAGGAAATTTTAAGTCCTTATAGTTTTAAATCTGGCCAGGGACATCAAGGACAATAGGAAATATTTTTATAGGTATGTAAGTGTCAAAAGGAGCAGGAGGAAAAATGTGGGCCCCATGTGAATTTCATGAAGTTCAACAAGGTCAGATTCAAGGTCTAGTACAAGAAAGCCATTGATGTCATGGAGTGAGTTTAGAAGAGGGCCAAAAAGATGATCAGAGTAGCACCTTTCCTTTGAAAACAGACTGAGAGATTTGGGATTGTTTAGTCTGGAGAAGAGGAGGCTCTAGGGAGATGTTATTGCAGGCTTCCAGTTCCTAAAGAGGGTCTACAGGAAAGATGGAGGAGGAACCTTTTATCAGAGAGTTTAGTGATAGGACAAGGAGTAATGTCTATAAAATAAAAGAGGATAGACTTAGGTTAGACCTTAGGAAAAAAAAAATTCACTAAGAAGATGGTGAGGCACAGGCACAGGTTGCCCAGAGAAGGTTGGATGCTCTTTTCCTGTCAGTGTTCAAGGCCAGGTTGGATGGGACTTTGGGCAACTTGGTCTAATAGAGGGTGTCCTTGCACATGTCAAGGAGGTGGGAAGTAGCTGATTAAGGTCCTTTCCAACCCAAACCATTCTGTGAGTCTATGATTCTATAATCTTGCAGCACAGAGGACAAGGAGACTCACTGTTTTATGCCTATTATAATGATATCTATTGGCTAAACAAAGCTTTCAGAACCTCCCCAGAAGGAGCAATGATCTTTTTAGATCCTTGTATCCCATGGACCAAGGAGTTTTCTTCACTGGCATGTTTTCTAATTAGTTGTTTGGGTTTTTTTTTTTTTCATATTTCTGTCACCACTAGGTGCACCTGGGGAATGAGAGTAGACGAACTTATTGCAACAATTTGAAGTAGGGCTGTCTTGGTGCTGACAAGAGGAAATGGATAGAAAAATTCCTGTGTATGTCAATTTTCTTCCTGGCTCAAGCCCTATTTACCAAAGAACTGATGCATGTGTGTGTTCCTGTACCAGCTCTGCAATGCCAGCTGGAGGTAAACTATTGCCCAATGGAGAGGTAAGTGTTGCACAAGAAGAAATCAGTGAAAAATGACAAGATGATAACTTGATGGAAATAGGGGACCACTAGAATCAAATATCTCTAAGTATGTGTTCCAACATAAAGAAGGATTTGGTGCCTGACTATCTGCATGCAGATTCTAGTTCTACAGTATGTTAGCATTCCCCTGATGCCAGAAAACTTGACAGGTTTTGATTCCTTGTGAATTAAGGCAACTATTTCTTTGGTCCTAAATTCTCAATCTGTATATATAGGGTAACCATGCTGGTCTACCGCATCTGGATGATGATGATGATGAGTAGTGCATGCATGTGCTATTTTTTAGCAACAACAAACATCTGGCAGACTTTTATTTATAATGGAGATGAGATTTCTGTAATCAGATGCACTAGATATGAAACCTTGAGCTCTCGCAAATAAGTTAAGATATTAATTTTTCCTGTACCAAACTAATAGAAAGCTCTTGCTAGACAGGCTCCACTTATTACAATGATTGCAATTAAGGTGTTGTAATGTTCTCAGCTGTGTGCTCATGATTCAGCGTTTTATAAAACCAGGATATTGAGCTCAGCATTGGATTTTCAGTACTGTTAAAGGGTTGTGCAGGAATTGCAGGAATGAGGTTGGTAAAACAACACATGTTCTTATGCACTCTTAGGCTTACTCTTCTCCCTTTGAACTAATTATGACTCAGTCCCTTATTGGACTACATATATTTTGGCTGCAAATATGTTATTCTTTTAGCATGCTTGCATATGCATCTGTGGAAAGCAAGCACCACCTTGGTAGAAGCTTTACTGTCCTTTGTGTGACTCTAATTAAAGGGGAGTAAACCTGATTCTGAGGTCTCTTTCGAGATGTGCAAGTTCGTAGATAATGTATGTTATACAATGCAAAGCTAGGAGCCCTAATGTGCATTCCCACAGATGATGGGCCTATTCTTCAGCTGCAGGAATTCAGCACAGAGCCACTGATGCTAATATCCAAAACCTTGATCTTACCTTCTTTTGTTCTAAAAAATGTGAGGGACTTTTTTAGATTTTCAACTGTTTCAATGTAACCATGAAGTTTTAATTATTTATTTATAACTATGTCCTGTCATTATTTATTTCATGCTTCCATTTACATTTCAGAAGGCATTTCTTTGATTATGGTCCCAAATCCAATTTTGTTTTACTACTCTACACCACCACACTTACTTACAGACTGCGTTGTCTTGAAAAGATGGAAATCAGTACTGAGAGCTCCCATTGACTTTGCTGAGGCCAGGATCAGCTGTAAAGCTCAGTGAAATAATTGTTAAAATCCTATAATGAACTCTGTTATCTGACTTCTTTGTGGCTTTTGCCTCTGCCTTTTCTGTTCTCTTAGCATTATAACCAGCAAAGAGGCTGACGGGTGAAGTTTGTGACTGTTATTCACAGGGACTTCAGGATTTGGAATTTCAGTGTTAAGAACAATATTTGCTCTTTCAAGCACAATCCCTGAATGTATGAAGTGGGATCTCAGAAGACTTCCCCCAGCTTGTGAAACTGTCATGTTCATTTTTCTAAGAAAGGCAGTTGCAAGCCAAAAGCAATTGTTAAAACATTAAAGACTAAAAACTGCCTGCAAACACCAGAGCCATCATTCCACCAATCAAGGCACCAATTGTCAGTCAGTCAGTAGCAGAGTATTTCATGTCCAAAATTCCACGTGAGGAAAGGTAACAAGGTACTGACCTCTACAAGTGGAGAAATAAAGGGTGGAACTCAAACTCAGAGAGCTCCAAAAAGATAGGTGTCTTGTTAAGCTCTGACATTTATCCAGTATCTTACTGTGTACAGAATTCACTGGCTTTTCTGTCTCAATTTTCCTGCAGTGTCTGCGGTGTCTGAGTACTGGAACAATTTCACACATTGATAAGATGCAACTGGAATGAAAGGGTTTGTGTGTTTCCTGCATGTTTATCAAATACTTGGATTTTTTTCTGCCTGTCATCTTGCACCTTTCTGAAAATAGACTGCATAATTCTACTGTATATTTCTCTCAGAAAAACAAGAAGGCTGGGGGCACCTGCTCCACCATGGTATTCTCCAGGGACTGCAAGTGCTGTCCCTTCCTTCCTTCCTTCCTTCCTTCCTTCCTTCCTCCACTGAAGGGAATGCTTTTCATTTTTATGTCCTGCTCAGAAGAAGTTCTTAATTGGAACAAGCTGCTGTCCTTGGGGTAATCCTTGGGCCACTGCCCATTGCTGTGAGTGATGTCAACACATTTTTGAATGTGTGGCTATTAGCACTCTTTCCAAGCAGGTTTCAAAAAGACATCCACGCACTACAACATTGTGACTTGTTTGACCAATGCCCCCTTGCTATCGTCGGTGTGACTGATTTGTTTTGTAGTTTAAACAAGCTTAAAGTATTATGTAAATCATTGCTTGCCAACCTCAGTTAAGGCTTACAGGTCCTTGGAAGACCAGACAGTGCACTTCCTTCTCCTTAACAGTAACTTGGAGATTTGAATGAAAATCTAGTTCTCCACTTAAAAAGAAGGGTGTGTATGGGTGGAGGGAGTCAGGAGATGTTTATATGCTTCTCCTTGGACTAGCAGAAATCCAAGATACTGCTGCCAATTTCACCTTGGGAATTAAGTCACTGAATGACAAGAGAATAGTTTGGCACACACCATGGGAAGTGGGAAGATTCAAAGCACTGAAGAATTCTGTAGTCATAAGTGCTACAGTGGAATAAATGTGTTAGCATGTGCATGAATCTTCAAGAAGATAGGGGAAGACCAAGACATGAAATAATTTCAGATTTAAATAGCAGCAAAATTTTGGAGCAGAGACTATAAAAGCCCAAAATCTGTGTATCCACGGTGCTCTGGTTTTACCTAGTCTGGTAAGCCTTAGGTGTGTCTATGCACATCCTCCAATCTTGCCTTCTGGTAACATTGCAGAGGAAGCCACTGAAATTATATTAAACATTTTGGAGGAATGCTTTGCAAGTGAGGAAAATTGGTATTCAACTGGATTGAGGTTTATACTCTGACTAGGTTACTTCTCTAGATGTACCACCAGATCATCACTGTATCTGACTGTCCCTTGCTAGGCGTGGTAGGACTTCTACAGGAGAGATTATGGTGTGTAGTTTGAAGAAGAATGGATGCTGTTAGGGAAAAGGGCGAAGAAAATGAAAGAATAAAAAATTTAAGCGTATGTTGCCTTTTGAAATGGTTGGTGAGTTAAGGAATCATAAATTACAAGTGGTCCTGGATAGATTAATTTATACTTGCTAGCTTTCTCAGATGTGGAACTGACAGAGAGCAGCTGTCTGGCTACTCCACTCTTACAAAGCTTTCAGGTAGTACCAGAGTCTGAATGCAAAATGAGGAACCATGTAGTATCTGCTAACAAAAGCTCTGCTGCTTTGAGTATTCTAACCATCAAATGGTGGTGTTTCCTGAAATGTTTTTGCACAAAAGAATAGATATGTGAGTAAAGTCTGCAGTTTAATCAAATTGTCATGGGTAAAATAATTGTCTATATGAGTTTTGTTGTTAACTAACAACCAGTCCTGAGTAGGAGCCTACAGGGAGATTAATAGTCATGTTGTCAACAGATTGTCACTGCCATGTTTAGTAATGGTGAATAAAAGAAAACTCTGTGAGGTGTACTTGCCTGTGACATGGTCAAACTGTCATGTTGTCATATTCCTGGTGTAGCAATATTTTTCCCACGCATAAATGGAGTTACATCCACCTGGCAAAATAGTGTGTAAACCCTAGTATTCTTAATTGAGGAACAGATGACATGAGATAGTGGGAGTGACCATTTTTCACAACTAACAGTAATCTACCTCCCCATCCATCTTTCTATTATTTCACATAAAAGTATGGGAGAATGCAATTTAAGCTAAATTATGTCAGAGGGTTTTTATACCCTCTTGTAACTTTCTAACTTAAAATTTAATTTCTGTAAAAATAGTCAAAGTCATTCCGTTTATATTTTTCATCCCATTATTGCAGTAGATTTGTCCAAAGGAGCTTTCACTTTGTCTCCATTTAAAAAGGTATCATGAACAATTATGAACGAGTTGAAGTTAGCCATAAATATGACTGGAAAAAGCTGTATTCTAAGATACTATTCGTCAATTTATGGAATGTTTTCAAGAAACTGTGTAAGAAAGTAAGAACTGTATGGAGGCTTTGGCTGAGATAACACCTGGCTTCTTGGAGGAAAATTTATGTTTAAAATGTATTTTAGTTTCTGGGTTTTATTTTATTAACATTGCAAGTTATCATTCTTCAGTTAATTTCACAGTTTGTACCATCGAGCTTAGGAAGTTGCCTTCTTACAGTTTACAATTCTAGACAGCAAAGATAAAGAAATAAGATCTTTGTTATGCATTGTGCATATGTAGAGAATTCCACTTCAAAAGAAAACAGGAGGTGTATAGTTTTGCAAATTCCCTTATAGAAAGGGAATAGATAGAGCAACATTCCCTTATAGACAGAACAACATTACATACATCTGTCACCTTGCCTCCAATTTTTGTATTTTTCCTTTTTTTCTTTTGCTTTACTTGTTTCTACTGAAGTAAAGCACGTTTGCTTACACAAAATATATGGAATGAACCCTTGCACTGGACTTCATTACTTCTTCCAGTATTTCAGTGCAGGTATTGTTTTTTGCTATGTAGAGCTTCAACATTTTCAATTTGTTCAGAGCTGCATTAAAATTATTCATTAACATTTCACATAAAACAATGCCTGAGCTTTTTGGGAGACTTGAAGTTTTAAACTGATAAAGCAAAGACTCATTTCTAAAGAAAATTGTAAGAACATTTCCATATATGGCAGTTTCTTTCTGTGATTTGATATTCCTGTTACTTCCTTACTATCACACTAATTGTTAGTAGGTACTGTCCTTAAAATTTCCTTTGCATCTGTAAATCTTAGATAAATTATATCTGGAAAATTAAAAATTTTTAATAGTTTACAAGGAATTATTTCTACATGAAGAATGTATAAAGAAAGGTTTTTCACAGGTTTCCCTGTAGGTTTTGTAATGTTTAAGTTAGACGACTGCTTTAATTTTGTTGATAGAGTCTTTTGGAGAAGAAGGAAAATGAGGGAAGCATTAGTTATTTCAGGTACATTACCAGACTTTTGGTTTGCATGTTTTTAGTACAGTTTGGAACAGACTAATAACTTCAGGGGAATATTATAATCTTTTTAAATTATGTTAGAGAAATGGACTAAATAATGATGTAGAAGACAAATTTGTATTAGGTTTAGTGTCAGTAAAAGGTTCATAACATCTTTCCAAGACAACTTGTATTCTTTGAGAAAGCTATATAGTGAAAGGCTTCCCTTTGAAACATTACAAAGGGTACACACCTCTGATTTCAGACACATATTTTACCCTTACTGATTTTATGCTCAAAATTTATTATGATTCCATTCATTTTTGGATGTCCTTCCTTTCTAGAGTTTCACCAACATTTGCAGAAAAAGGATGACTTCATAAACAATTCAATATCTCTCTTGGACAGTGCTCAAATACTTTATGTAGTCATTGAAAAATAGGTCTGGAAAGGACTTCCAGATGTAAAGTAGTCCAGCTTGTATGCCAAAGTAAAATCGTCCATAACTCTGTCATTACAGAAAGATATTTGTTTAACCTGCTTTTTAAGATCTCCAGAGATGAGAATTGCCTACATTACCTAGGATATGTATTTTCCTGAAAGAAGGACTTCATGTATACTCTCTCATAACTCCCTCTTTTAATTTCTCTCTTCAGGCTAAATAATACCGGCTATTGATTTAGTTTTTCTCGTTGTTTGTCTTTCCTATTGCCCTCCTCTGCATTTTTAACGATTTCAATATATATTTCTTGAAACACATACTGGTTAGATATGTGATGGGTAAAACAAAGGGAATGTTACTTTCCATGTCTTGCAGGACAAAGTTGCATTCAAACATCTGTGTTTTTTCTCCCAAAGCTGCGACATTACTGGTTTGTGTTACAGCTGTGACCTTACTGTTTGATAGTACCCAACCCTGGTGTACAACTGAAGAACTACTGCTGTGCCTGTTTCTCCCTATCTCTCACCTCTGATTATCCATGCATGTGGAAAGAATATTGCATTTCTCTTCATTAAGCTCATTTTGAGAAACATTTCTGTGGGTTTTTTTTCGGAGCTTTTTCAGTTCTTCCCAGCTTTATAATCAGATTTTATTAACATACTTCATATTCGTCCATCCTAGCTGTTTCTGAAGACATTGGACAGGATACATAAAGAAAGTTTCCTCACCCTTCTTCTTATTCCAGCAATGAACTACGTCTGATGGCTTTCTAAGTTATTTTTCCAAAAAGTTTTGCCCACAGCTTGGAAATGTCACGTGAAACTGGGTCAGAAGCTTTCTTTGGGTACAAGACATTTCATAATTATTTTTTCTCCTCAATGCATCAAAGCCATTATTTTACTATCAAAAGAAATTTGATTACCTACAATGATTTCTGCCTGACAAACACATTTGTTATTTGCTCATCTACTTGGTTTCTTCCAGGAACTTACACATAACTTCATTCATTGTCGCAGATTTTGTTAAGATTGAAGTTAAATCTCATGTATTGCATAAAAAAAAATCCTCACTCCTCTTCTGATAATATTTGGAGATGAGATTTGTATGTTCATCTTCCAGTCCTTGTTTTGATGGAGAAGAAACCAAAGAATGCAGATAAGGATATTCTTGCACCCTTGGTGAGGTGGTCAAAAGAAATTGGAAGGCAGCATGGAGCATTTTCAGATATATACACCTTAAGATCCCAAGATCTTCCAACCCAGTATTTATGCTACCAGACTGAATAGCACCAAAGATTGTACTTAGGTGGTAAAACGATCCTATCTGTATAGTTTAACTGTGTGAACAGTTCCCTCCATAATTTTAGTCTGGATCAGCTCCCAAAACAATTCCAGACATGCTTATATAGTTATTCCAAGCTGATCAGCTGCTTCCAGGGGACTGTCATATTTTGGAAGATATGAGACTTGAATATTATACATGAGGTAAAATAACATGATATAATCCAGAAAATAAGCTCTTGTGCTTTCTAGTTTTCTTGCATATAAGTAGACTTCTGTCTTAAACAAAACTTACTAGCTCAGTCTGTCTGAGGCATTTCCATAACAAAGATCTTTACTCTCAGTACTGATCTGGTGTTAGGCAGCTACACATATCTGATCTTTCATGAAGCATTATGCAATAAATATATTAATTGAACACTTCAGTCTCTCCCTTATCTGTAAAATTTGCAACCAGTTCCTTTTTATTGGATAGGAAGCAACAGTTGAAGAGATTTCCTCCAGCTGCTTGCTCTCCATCAAAAAGAAAAATAGCAACACTTTCTGAACACTTAGGCTGCTTTGCAACAAGAGAACATTTTCAGTGGAAAATGTGCACAGCTGCTCAGCAAGAGAGTATATGACTTGTAGATAGATGAACAGGATGTTCTTTTAGCACACAGTATGCACTACATAATCAGGGAAGATAGCTGCAAGCTTTACTTTTAGAAACATACAGTCTGAACATGTTTCCAGTGTGGTTTGTGATTTCTTTTTTTCCCTTCCAGAGTACTGATCCAATTTCAGAGTACTGATCTGAAAACTCAGATTTCAAGTGCTCTGAAATTCCATGTAATTTATGATCAAGTTCAGTGCAACAATATCTGTACCTTGAAATCTTAACATTTTCAACCCTGCCTTTTTCCTTCACATTTTTGTTCCAACATTTCTATAGCCTGTTTGGTCCTCTTTGACATTGCTTGCCTTAAAGACCCATCCTTACAAACTAACATCATATTTTTGATTGCCATTCCATCATGTTCCATCTGTACAGATGTTATGCTGTTCCCTGCTGACTAATTTAATGGCAGCATGTTGCAATAAGCCAGAATACTAAATGCAAACCATCAAGAACATAAATACCCCTGAAAGAAAAATTTGACAAGTAGGAAATATAGAAACAATAAAGAATATGGATAATATCTCTGCCTCTCTCTCTTTTTGTTGAAAACCTAAAGTTATCAAACTTAATCATTCCTTTTGGTATTTTTTATTCAAAATTAATGAAATTAAATAGGAATGGCTAATATAATGAAGTGCAATGTTCATAAATAAACTCTGTGTGTATGTGTGTTTCTTTGCATTTAATTATTTGCATTCCAAAGTACAAAGATAAATACTAAGCACCAGCGCAACAGTCATTTCTCCCTGACTTGAGATGTGACAACAGACTTTTCTGGTCAACCTGAAAAGAAGAATGAAGAGATGAAATAGACTTAAAGCCTAATCACAGGAAGATGAAGTTGACCCACTTTACTACAGGCACTACTACAACAAATGGAGGCTTTTGTTGATAAAGCATATGGTTAATGACACTGGACCAGACAGATCAGTGCACACCTAGCAGTTTATTTCTGTATGTGAGAAATGACATTTCTGAGGTGGACTAAATAATATTATGCTCAATAGAAGAGAACTGTCTGTCTCAGTTCAAATGTAACATAGTGGTTAAAAGCAAATAACCATGCATGCTCTAATGAAGATCCCCTGCACAGATATGTCTTTTGTGAAAAACCCCAGCAAAACTGGATCCCTAAACAAAGTGTCCAAGTATGGTTGTTTGATGCCTGTGCAGGGAATAAGCAGTTATCTGAGACCAAACAAAAGATTATATGAAACTTAAGTATGTACCCTTAGTTAAATCAACAGAGAACTAATAGGTTTCTACTTAGATCTTTGTGGTTTATGATCATAAGACATCCAAGCAGTCATTCTGATAGTTAGGGAAGTATTCCCATTTCTTGTTCAGTGTGAGTGTTTAGGTAATTGGGTGGATCAGGGAAATATTACCATGTGAGCAATATGACCTTTTTTTGTGCATTGCCCACCCGACTGTCACTGGACTTTCTAGTTCTTATGTTTTCATTTGCTTACCCTATCAATGTACATAGCCTTTCACACAACTGGTACCTAAAGATGAGCATGTGCATATGTGTCATGCGGGATCCAGGACAAATCTTTTCATTACCACTCCATTTGTTTCACCTCAAGAACTAATTGAGGTGATTGTCCCAAAAGCTGGGTCTGGCAGTCAGACCCCATTGCAACTTCTAAGACTCACTCTCTTACTAAATGGTTATCTTGAGTTAGTTTGATAAAGTAGAAGGGAATCTGGGACATATACTAAACACACACCAGTGTTTCTAATGCCTTCTAAGCTGGAACTCTGACGATTCACCCAGATATGTTTTGGCATATCAGGCAGGCATTTTTATGGCAAGGAGGTGCAAGCATTAACAATCCTTCTGCTGGTACTAAGGCACACAAAGACAATCATCTCCTGCTCTCAGACACACAGTTTAACCCTTAATTTCACACTATGACACCATTCAAAAAGGGCTAAGATGGCTAAATCCTGTAATCATTTATGTTCCCAAAATATTGTTTACTTCCCTTCTCCTGGTTTTGCATAAAAATCATGGAAGCATCACTGATGGGAAGGCATGGAAGAGGTTCTCTGTGCAGAGCTCTCATCTTAATATGGGGTTGGCTCCTCTAATTGCTAGAGTACATCTCCAGAGCCCATACCAAACCAAGCAAACCAGCAATGTTTTCTGTTCTTAGCAAATCAGAGGTACTCTCAGTTTCCTCCAGTTTAGCTATCAAATGTAATCTAATTCCATTAGAAATCAAAACCTGTTCTCTTTCTTTTCTGGTGCAGGTACTACAGCTGCGCCTTTCTCAAACCCATCTTGTGTGGGTGAGACCAAGACATACTTCAGCCCACAGAAGACAGAGGGCTATACCTCTTCACTTCAGTAGGTTTACAACAGTCTCCAGTGGCATTCTTTGGAAATTCAAAAAGACTTCTGGCAGCAGCTGCGGCTGTTGTAGTTTTCTCCAAGAAGAACACAAACCCTTGAATTTGATCTAGAGAAGAGCAATAGTCCAGGGTTCAGAGCACGTTCAGTCCAAGATCTGAAAAAAATCCTGGTCTAGTTGTGATTGAATTATATCCTTGCTTTGTGGATCTTGGTAAAATCCAGAAGGTATTCTTCAATCTAAAATATCTACTGCATAGGGTAGGGAGATAAGCTCAAATGGGTTAGTCCAGATACTGATAATCAGCTCCCTCTGCATTGTAAAGGTCAGAAAAAATGGATATCATTCAGCATGAGAAAAGGCAGTCCTATGCTTAGGTGGGTCTGGGCACAACCAAATATGCAAATACAGTGTGAGTGAACAACTAGCAAGGCGGCTGGACTGGGGCAGAACAGTGGAAAAAGGAAAATGGAAAGTATTGAAACATATGAACATTTTCAGCCATAAAAAATAGGAAAGTATTCCTCACTCTGTTCATCAGGAGTATGATGCTTTGAGCTGGTTACAAAAGTTCAGCTAAAGGTGTAGAACAATCAGAAACAACCCCAGAAGAACAGTGAGAAAGTTAAAAGTCCCTTTAACAAACACAGCTGATGAGGAAAACTTATCACAACAGGAACATAACCTAAGGAAGAAAAGCGACATAAGGAATGAGGAAAACAGTGCTACTGCATCCCTCAAAATGTGCAAAAGGCAAAGGAGCAAACATAATACATTAAGTAGTAATTCATGTAATGTTTTTTAAATCAGGATAAAACCAGTAAAATAGTTTACCTACAACATTTATGACTCAATGGTGGTATGCATGTATGTATGCATGTATATATATGCACATGTAAGTATATATATACATACACACAAACATTTTATGTTCATATATGGAAACCTACTATGTGTACATATAAATAAACAATAAGTAAAAGAAATTTAGCTAGGTAGAAAGTTTATCTAACCACATCTATTGTTTCAAATGCAACATTAAGAAAATATCCTTGTGGTGCAGCTTGCATAAATACCTGGTGTATCCCCACTGCTATTGATGAGGCTTGTTGATTGATTTATGCGAGTGTAAAGGTATGGATGAATGTTGGATTAAAGTCAATGTTTTTCAAGCTGTTCAGCTGGACCGCTTCAAGAAAGTACACTAGTTCCTTCTTTTGTTTGCAAGCCAGCCACACTTTTTCTTATCTGTAACATCAGTTCACCTTAGAATGAAATTGTGTTGATGTCTGTTTCCTGGAAAACACTAGGATTCATTCATCTTTGGGCTGTCTTGGCTTCTATGTTCTGGCACAGGCCACAGCACAGTTGCCAAATGCTCCAATAGAAAGAACAGATGACGCTTGAAAACATTTTATCTCAAGGATCGTGTGCTCAAACAGCTCTTCCTCAAACATAAGTGATGCCATCTTCTTTCAGATATTCATATCATGCCTAATCTTCATACCAGTACCAAAGTCATCCTTGTATGAAGTCAGTTTGTGGTTTACAAGAACATGCTGCAACATCTTTAAATATAATTAAACTGAGGTCAATGGCCAATATTTTATGGAAAACTTTGGTTCATTCTTGTTCTATCAAAAAAATCTACTAGGACTAGGATTACTTTAACAGGAGAAAACCAAGGGGTTTATATTCCTCCCAATAAATTAAAGACAACATTTCTTTGATAAGAAATTGTAGGAGGAAATAAGGGTACTTCTGTTTGAACTTTTGGTGTCTGGCTTCTTGCTTTCTGGATTATATTCCATTGACATAAAAGGTTGCTGATGAACTTTCAACATTATCCATGTTTACTAGACTTATACATGGTTAATTTACACGCTGAGGTGTGTGCATGCAGTCTGGATTTAAGACGTATTTTCTGCCTCAAGAGATATGCCAGCACTCACTAATGAAGATCTTAAACCTTCTGAAGGAATGAAGAAAGTATTTGGACGTTCTAATGTTTTGAATTACTGGGATGACCATCTGCTATTCTGCAGAAAAAAATGAAGTGGTAGGAACTTAATTTTTATGACAAAGAAGAAAATTACTGAAACAAGATGGATATGTGAGAAGTGAGTACAATCATAATTAAATTAACCATAATGCAAATACACCCATTAAGAATATTGGATAAGTATAAAGATCTGTTTAATCTTAGTATATTACTCTATTTTATTCAGAGTACATGAAAGGGAGAACATGTAACATCATAAATGTGTAATGTTTATAATATCTCTGCCAGTCAATTATTTTGCATGGTAACTTACAGACACAAGTATTTTCTCGATTAAACATCCTGATTATGTGGTACTTTAAAAATGGCCCAAAATATATGTAATCCATACTATGAAAATTCTTAATGTATTGAAAAACTTTATTTCTGAAAGGCTGAGTCAGAATGGGCTGGAAAGCATTATCTGAATGAAGAAATGGTAACTGAAAGGTTCAGTCCTTAGTGATGGTGTACTGCTTTGGTCCTGCAATAGTCACATGGAACTTCAGAGATTTGTCATTAGAGCAGGAAAGGGAAGTGTGTGCCACGAGGTTATGTGAACAAATAAATTGTGAATAAAGGGGAAATACTGTGGACTACTAAGCATGGTGTCTTTTGTTCATCTGAGAAGTGGATCACTGGACTGGAAGGTTTGGAGTCTGTTTCTAGCTCTGCCTCTGGCTAGGAATGTATGTTTTGGTATGCTATTTGAGTTTGTCTTAGTGTACTTTTTTTCCCAGTGCATGGATATTGTCCATTTACTTCCCCCACAACACCACAAAAACCACAACAACCCTCTGCCCCCACCCAAAAAAAAAACCCAAAACCACAAACCCAAGCAAAAATTTAATATCTCATACTTTTTTAAAGGAGATGATGGATCAGTTCCTTTAGGCAAGACATAGCCCACTGAGTCAGAAGGCATTACAATACTAAATATCTTCATGTCTTTATGAGAACAATAGTGGAAAACCTCTGCTCCAATACCTGCAAGAGTCTTTCTGGTTCAAATTTGAATGAGGAAACAGATCATCTATTTAGCATCATAGCTCACTTCTGCGATGTAATTTGAGGATGTAATTTCCAATTAGATTTGTTTAGAAAAGAAATATATTCTGAGTGATTAAAGCAGCCTTGAGCCCATTTTTATAGAGATTTTTCATGATTTAATTATGCTATTATAAGGGGAGAGAAAGGATAAAACTTTATGCTTCCAATTTTATAAATATTTTAGCAAAGATAAGCTTGGTTTTCAGTTAATGCCTATCTAGAGATTCACACTTTATATCTCACTTTTAATTTTTCCCCAAACACTTCAAGATTACAACTTTTAAATGCCTGTTTATCTGATATATTGCAAGTTGTGTTAAAGGATGTATACTATCTCTTAAGGTAGTCTGAAGCCTTAGGTCTTGAGGGTCTGGAATATTTCAAAATTTTGTATGTCTGAAAATGCCTGTTTTAAACAACAGCAAAAAGAGAAACCACTAAAGATACACCATGAAAAAATAAACTGTTTGTATATGTACACATATGGTGGATGAGAGACTCAAC
>VXBZ01011736.1:32280-221143 GCA_013399135.1 Heliornis fulica | reverse complement strand
TACTTAAATAGTAAGATATTCTTATTTTATTTGGATTTCCTTACAGAAGTAGCAGAATGCAGATGCAGATTATAGCTGTTTTATAATTGGAGGTAAAGACTTCAGAGTGTCTAGGCTTCTGCGTACAGCATGTTGTTCTCTAGATTTGTTTTGCTTTCCCTTCTGGGTGGCAAAACTTTTGAAACAGTAAAAATCAAAGCATATAATATATAATTTAAAAACAGATCTGTGTGATTTACCTTATGAGACTTAATGTCTAGGCAAACTATTTTAAATTCTTTTAAGAGTAAGGAAAGGTTATTAGTTTGTTAAAGACTAAATAATGGGTCTTCCTAAATTGCAATGGTATAGAAATACCCTGATGAAAGTGCAATAATATCTTGCTCTAAATGATGCAATATTATCCTGCATTATTTTTGGCCTCTCAGTTCTTTTGGTTCTAGAATAATTTTTCTTATTTGCTTGTGAATAACAGCAACATATGTGTTAATATTTTCTTCAGCTGTGCCTTCATATAGTTTCCAGTATTTCTCTTAAAAGTAGATTTCTCTACTAAAAATCTTGTGATCCAACAAGTAATATGTTAGCATTATTTTATAGCACTGTGCTAACTTTTTTTTTTGACAATTCATTTTAGTAAAGGTAATTTTGCAAGCCTTGCCTTTTGGCAGGAATATAAAACAAGTATGCCTTTTTAATTTTTGTATGTTTAAGGGGGATCAAAGATAAATTCTTAGGTAGTTGTGCAAAAAGAAAAATAAGCCTTTCTCTTGAGTCAACCAATGAAGCAGCACTTAAAACTGAGAAATACAGTACTCAAATTGTAGAAACACATGCTTTGGAATTAACCCAGTGGTTAGGTGCTTAGTCTTTCAAGGTTAGCCTGAAGTCCTTGTTAAATGGCTTTGAGAAGCTGCACGTCCTTCTGTTTATATGAGGCTTGTTCTTTCGACAGGTGTCACTCCTAGCAGAGCAGTAAGTGTACCACCTGATGTAGCAGAAGAGGGAAAGATTCATAGAAACATTTTGTTTTCTCATGGATACATCTGTTATCAGCTAGTAATTTGGTCACTCTAATGCTGACATATTGGAGGAAAAAAAAAAGATAAATCTTTTTATTGATACTTTTTCCTAGAAAAAATAGTTCTTGCTTTCTGATCTAGAAATACAATCTGATTAAACATTTTAAGTTTTGACAGATGCCCTTCTGTTAAACCAAAGATTGATACTGTGAGGTCTGGAGTTTATGTAGTGTCTGTTTTGTAGTAGGATTTCCATTTTTAAAGAAGAATTTTGCAGGTCGGTAGTTCTTTAGCAAGGCTGAATAGAGACCTGTTTGGCCTTGATTTTTATAAACAGTAACCTAGGGAAGGTATAAAAATGATGACAGAGCAAACTATTTCATAAGTGGGAAAGGATATCTAGAAAAAACATTGTTAGTAGAATATAAACCACTTCTGGTGTCGTGAACTCCTTCTTGGCCACAACTAGCTCTTATTTAATGTGATTTTTTTTCTTCAATAGTATAGTACTTTTATCTGTAGAGAGCTTTCTAGTACAGACATTTTATATCCTTTGTATTGCATAGATCATTTGGAATAATGTCCCATGACGTAATTCATTGTAATATTTTAAGGAGTTAAAGTATTGGCAGGCTTGCTCTGATTATTTATCTTGATGACGTGATCTGGTTGAATCGGGTTTTTTTTGAAGAATTTTGCAGACCCTACTGTAATTACTTCTTGGTGAGACGTTAAAAGGATTAATTTCATATTTGTAAATAATGTTATTCAGATGTTTTGAATATGGCTTAGTATAGATGGGTTAAGCAGTTATTCACTGAACAGTTTTGATCTGGTATAGTAAAAACAAACTCAGTGCACTATATCTCTGCAGTGAAAATATTTAACAGCTTTCTTGGCCTATTGAAAAGCAGCACTTTACAGTATTTCTGGATTTCTGTAGTTAATATATTAATTGTATGCATAATAATGATTTTTTTCAGCAAATATGTAAAACCACTTTTTTTTTCAACTCATGACTATTTGTGCATCTACTGACTAACCATTAGTTTATGATTGAAAAACTATTTGTACAGATACAGGCATACAGTCTCATTACACAGCAGTTTGTATTTTATATCCAGTCCTAACTATCAAGAGAAAGCAAGTTGACTGGAGCATCATGTAAGCATTACAGAAGACTAATTATATGAAAAGCGCTTCTTGGCATGACAGATATAATTTGTCTATTGTTTTCCAATTTCTAGTGTTTTTAATGCAGTAGAGGATAACTGAGTCACAATTGTTACTTACAATTATGACATTTGAAGCTCCCAGAATAAAGAAATAGTTGATGCAGTCTGCAAAATCTTCATTTGGAAAATGCTTTTAGGTTACAATTTTAAAAATACTTTAAAATGTTATTTTAAGAAGTAATGTTAATACCCCAACACTTTGTTTTTAGTGCAATGTAGAATTGGCCTGCATTAGCATTTCAGTTTCTTACTAAGGATTCTGCTTTTGAGACAATGTATGGATTTGAAATCCATCTTCCACTGGCCTGCTAAGGTTTGCATAGCCAGAGAGTGCTGGGTGAATACGCAGTGATTTTGCTTAATTCTTGTGTGCAAACTGTGTCTTATGCAGTTTGTTATTTAAACTCTGCTTTAAATTCTGATTGTCTCATGAGTTACCTCTAAACATTTGAGTTCTTCACAGATAATCTCAGTGGTTTGATTTTCAAGGGACCATTAGAGGGACCCTGCCTCTCTAATTAGATGAGCAGGGACATTTTGAGTTAATCAGGCTGTTCAGAGCCCTGTCCAACCTGACCTTGAATGTTTCCAGGGATGGGGAATCTGCCATCTCTAAGCAACCTGTGTCAGTGTTCCACTGGCCTCATTGTAAAAGAAATTTCCTCTTCATCTTTTGTCCTGTAAGAAAGCACAGAAATACTGGCATCATAGACATGAGGCAGAACTTTGTCAAGACCAAAGTTATGCTTTAGGGGTCCAAGTAGAAATGTCCCTTTTCCTGCTTTTTCAAAGAGGCTCACATTTTGTGTTAAAAGTTTGGTTTAGGGCTTTAATGCAAATGGAGTGACATCTGCTTGTGGCTGGTGAGGTCACAGCATGTCTGGGAAGCAGATCCCAGTTTTGACAGCCAGAAAAATAAGGGCCAGTAGTAAGACCTGCCCATTTGGTGTGACCTCCTGAAAATGGAGATGTGTGGCAGACCTTCTAATGTTCATATAGCGCTTTCTTCTGTATAAGTTTTCTATGCTGGTAAGTTAAATTGGCTTATGGAGGTACCTTGTAAACAATAGTACTAGGAGAAACTAACTAGAAGCAAGAAGACTTTCCTGTGAGAGCATAGTGCAGAATTGCTCCCTTTTTTAATGTTTTGTTCCCCAATATTTAATGTCTTGAAACCATCCCCTTAGTATTGATCTTCAGATCTTCATTCTCAGACCTCGCAGTGAGTAGTACGTCTATTCCTAGTGAAGTTTCTTCAGTCAGTGAAAGTTAAATATATAGATTTGTAGAACCTAGTGTATCTTCTGTGCAAAACATGCTTTAATATTCTCTCTTACTTAATTCATGCCAGTTTAACCATCAGGACCCTATAGCTGTTCCACCCTGTATTCCAGGCCCAGAATACAACTCTTGAATCTTTTCAAGTTTACTTGCTCCTGATTGTCATACATCCCAAGAGTATGGGGAAACTGTGCTGTTACCTTAGTGTACACTGCCATTCCCTCTCTTGGCTTGGTGACTGTGTAGTCTTGGAGTGAGCTCACACCAAAACTGTCAGTTTCCTTATGATTGCTTCTTGGGTAAATAAGCAAGCTGATCCAACCTGGGGTGACAGGGCTGCTGTGAAGATAGAGCCTATGATGATAGTGAGCAGCCAGTTTTGAGAAATGAGATATTTACATCCATTTGTGTGTATGTGCTGTAGGACTTCTTAATAGGTTACCTGCCTTGAGTCAGGACACCTCATCCACTCCTTTGTTCCTCCCTGTCAGTACTACTGGAGCAGAATCCAAGGGAGAACAAGACACTGCTTTCCTTGTCTATGATCCTGCGTTTGACATTAAGGACAGCTGGGAGGGAAGTCTTGCTTTCTAATTTAACATGTTTTGGAGGTCCACGAGAAAACCAATAGAAGATTCTTTCACACAGGATTATTCTGCTGTTATTTCAGAACTGCCATTACTGCTTAGTGCAATAGTAGAATGTTATGCTCTTAAAACATAAACATACATGTTTTTTCCCTAAACAGGGAAATGGCTGAGACCTTTTTTGTTACTTTTTCCCACCCTGCTCCCCTGAGAATTTGTGACATGGAAAAATTTCTGCCTCCATCTCTTAAAATAAGTCAGGGCTTGAAGTGGCAAAACTGAGGATCATTCAATGAAAAATTAGATATTTTATGACTAGTAGTCGTACTTGCTTATAAAAAAACAAGTTTAAAATATGCTGCTTCAGCTTCAAACTGTACAAAGCATTACTTTTACTATTTTTTTGAGATATTTATCTGAAATGGTGTTAAAACAATACTCGTGATTTTTTTTCTCCTTCATAAACTCATTTGAGCAGTTGTATCAGTATATACTTTTGGTCATCTAAATTTAAAACAAGACTTTTGTGAAGAAGGTTGATGAAACTACTTTGCTTTTGATCTTGCATCCTTGTGGGTGCCTGGGTAGTTCTTCTGTAAGAAAAGTTTTACTGGATGAGTCAGTGCACTGAGTCATAGGCAGCATGAAGCCTGTAGTGCTCTAGACTAACTAATTGGTAACAGTCTCAAATTTAATTAAAGCACAGTTGTCAGCTCTGTTACTGATTGACATCCCACTGAAGTATTTTGTTTTTAGCAACTTACATTAATTGTTCTCTGCTGTTAAAATTTGTGTATTTTAAGATCCCGTTTCTGTTGACTAGACCTGCTGTTGCCATTATCTTTGACTATCCTTTTAAAGATTTTTATAAAACTAAATGTGATTTTTTTTCCTCTTTCATGGTAGGTCACATATTCAGTAATTAAGCTCTGTACCATGCCTGTGGTTTTACAGATGTTTAGAGTCTTTTGAGGATTTTTTTAAAGTTTTCTTCGTTAAGAGCTGTCCTATTAGCACTGATGGATATTTTTTCAGTTTCCTAAGGTTTTTCTAAGCTTTATACAAAATGCTTAAAAATAGTATTTTTAATGGTGACTTGCAGATTACATTGTTAATTGTGAAGTTTTAATTTCTGATGTTCATCTTGTATTGTGCTCTGTTTCATAAAAGTAAATGGCTTTGTTTTTATCCTAGTGTCTGCCTGCTGTCCCCAAATGACAGGCAATGGTTTCCAGTATCATTGGAGCCTTTCTCACTTCTGCTCTTGAGTTTTTGTGTGTTTCTTTCCATCATATAGCTTGAGAAGGCCAAGAGCTATATGGGGAAGCGGTGGAACAGGACATGTCTTGAAGCTGCCTTTGAGGGGGGGAACGGGACACATCAGGGTTTTGGGAGAAAAGCAAAGTTAGATTTTTTTTAATTTGCTCTTTTTATCATTTGCACTTCAAAAAACCCAAACAAACTAACTTTGCTGGCTTTGTGTAGGACTCTTGCTTGCTCCCTCTGAGAGTTGACAAGTGAAAACTGGAATTGATAGTGGCTTTCTTTGCAACCATGTCTTAAAACCTCAAAGATAAGTTTTGTCTTTTAGAAGCTGTCTGTGATACTTCCATATGTGATGAATACTAAAGTTGGGATGGTAAAGTCTCTTTCTAGAGACTCAAGGATATAATATGTTTTGATTACATATTATTTTTCCCTTGAACAGTTTTCCTCTCCTAAGCTCTCTGGATCGAGATCTTGCTAAATCATAGGGCCGTACGTAATACAGTACTGGCTGACATCAGAAGTATATCTGATCAGGTGTCTGACCAAGTGGGAGCATAACTGAAGGGTAAAATAGAGAATGATTCTTTTTCTACCATGCATTACCTTTAATGATCTAGTAGTTTAAGGACATCCTTGGGGGGTAGAAGAAGGAAGACAACCATTTGAGGGTTATATCACTGGCATAGACTTTTTTTCATATTTGATATCTTTAAAAAAAAGAAAGGGTTAAATATTGGCCCTGTCTCTGCACCATGATATCCATAGTTTCAATATTTGCATGAAAGGCACTTTTTTATTTGTTCTAACTTGATGTCTGATAATATCACTGGGTTCCCTGAGCTCTTGTATTTTGAGAAAAGTGAATCATACCATCTGCTGCAGCTGTATAAAAGCAATGTTAATAGTCCTCTACAGAAAATTGCTGCAGCCTTCAGATGTTGTATTGGACCAGAGCAATGTGTCCTAAGGGACTCCTTTTCCACACTGCCTGTCTTTGTGTCCTCATCTAAGCCCAGTTTCATATAAAGCAGCAGTGATGGAAGTAGTTCTGTTCTTTTCTGAAGCGATCGCCGTTTGCTCTGAAATTTTGTTCTTTGAATGCGATTTTCTTGTTTTTCTGGTTTGTAGACTTCCATCACATCATCCTTCTAGCATGCGTTTCATTCTTGGTCTTCTTTCTGTAGTATTTCCTTCTTCGTGCACATTTTCTTTGTTGTCTTTATCTTTATCCAGTTCCTCTCATTTTCTAGAGAAAGTTCTTCCTATTTTCCCAGTTGTACTCTGTTTCTCTATTAAAGTATCTATTCATCTGATGTTGCATATAATCAAGAGTTTTAAAAAGCTTTTAAATACGTTTATGGCTGTAACTTTTTCATGTAGGTATTTGTTCTATTTCATCAACTAGTGAAGATGTTGAGATATTTTGAATATAAATGATGATATGAATTATCTATCCTAGAAGCTAGCAGTAAAATGTGTTTTTAGGAGGAAAACGCAGCATATTTCAAAGCATCTTTTTCAATTGAAAAGCTGTGAAGATTTAAAGGAAAGCTTCCACTTGAGGTCACGAGAGAAAATAAACCAAAAAAATTGGAGGTATCCATTTTCTAGGTGGAATATTTTTAGTTTTTCTATTTCAGCTAAACTTCTCTTGGTTTATGCAAAAGATTGATGAAAAGATTTTGTTAGAGACTTGTAGCTTGGGGTAACTTGTAATTTGGGAGCTATCATATCCTGGTTTCCATTAACAGTAGTAGTAGTATCTTCAGTGATCAAGTTGTGTGATGCCATTCCTTTGTGAAGTAATAATGGCTTTTCCTCAGACAGTTGCATTGTTGCTGTTACCATGGTTATAGACTTAAAAGTGGTGATAGTTTCCTGTTCGTCCTCATAACAAATAACTAATGGTGATAGCTTCCTCTAAAACTTAATAGAACTTTTATGTCCAATATTTAGAGATTTTTCTGTGTGCAACAGTATACCGTATGTTACTGCCAATAGTTTTGCCTTTCTGTTTTAAATGGAGTGCTTGCACAAATGTTGCACCTGATGGAGCTGGCATTTAGAAAATCCAGAAAGTAATTGTTTCATGCCTCAGTAGTGCAAAAACTTACAGAAGTAATTTTAGAATAATTTCAGAGAATATAGTACAGTAAGTACACTTAGAAATGTACTCCTAGACCTGTGTTTTTTATGGTTCTGGAAAGAATTTTCCTAAGTGGTTTAGGAATGTCTTTATATTTTCTCACCATGTCAGATTGCTTGCATCAGGATTTTTCCGTTTGAGTAGTATATTCTAATACTGTGGTTTAACACCAGGCAGCAATTAACCCCCCTGTGGTGGGATGAGGCGAATGAAAGAGTAAGATAGGAAACTTGTGGATTGAGATAAGACAGTTTAGTAAGTATAGCAAAAGTTGTGACATGCTACTCTTGCTAGAGGTAGTACAGTATCTGTTGGATAGAGTATGGTGAAGTCTGTTCTGTTCTCACTGAGACACTTTCACTCTGAAACGTCAAAAAAATTTCTGATCACTGCTGTCAGATTAAATTTACAGAGTTTGAGCCTTAAATGAACTGCTCTGAGAAAAAGTGTATAAAATACTATACGATAGGAAAAGTGAACATATAAGATATTTTGGTGGAAAATGATGTTCACAGTTGTGCTTGTGGTAACACACCTGACTTTTGCATTTATTTATTTTTTTTTTAACTCACACAGCTGAGGTATTAGGGTTTCGATGGTTTTTAGGTAAAGAGCCTTTATGGAAGGTCTAATCTGTCTCTGCAATTTTTCAGTTGCACTCATGTAAATTTTTGTAGCCCTCCACACCTTTTACTAATAGTACTTGACTATCATTTTTTTTTTTGTATGACTGATATAGTACTTGAGAAGTTGTCATGCCCTGCAACTCTGATGTGTTGTCATCTTATTACTGAATAACACATAGAAGGTAGTAAATAGAGGAACTAAGCTTTGTGTTAAGGTATTTAACTCTTCCATATAATGTTTTTTTTAGGATGATGCACACCTTTATTATTTAGAATAGAGGTTACTGTTCTTGAATGATTCTACTCTTTTGAAGAAAATTGAAGCCAATTTACTTTGGCCAGCAGTGTCTATAATTGTTCTCATTTATTTGTTCTTTTTAGGGGTAGAGTAATACCAACCTATATGAGGATGGTGTGTGGGTAAATATAGTTCCTATTCAGAGGGGAAGAATCATTCCAGTTTAAGAGCATAAAGAATTACGCAACATTTCATTAAGCGAACAATTGGAAAAATTGTATTATACCAGTAAGATAAAAATCTGTCTTCTCTATTCTGCTTGAGCAGTCGAGCTACATGGATTAGACTGGACTGAGCAAATCGATGGAGTGCCTTGTAATGAAAATTGCAATGTTGATATACAATAGAGAAAATAACCAGTCACGAAAATCATCCAGTTGTTTCACTAAGTGGTGCTATTATCTTCAGCGGTTGTGGCTGTATTCACAGCCCGCATACTGAACTGTGCATTTGATTGCTGTTGGAAAAACCTCTCTCACCTAACTGTTAAGGCTTCAAGAGGTTTTTCTTCTGCCCAGTCCTGACTTGTGGGTGTTGTGTTTGGGTCAGGACAGTGCATGTACTCAGCACTTTTCTGGTTAAAGAGTAAGTGATGCGAAGTAGGAGATTCGCTATTAAAGAATGAGTCCTTTCCTTTGTCATCCTCTCATCTGTTTAAGTTCTCCAAAATGCTATTACTTCAATATGTGCTATAAAGAGGAATAAGAGTAATTGTTGCTAAGGCAGATTTTTGGTAATTCTACACAAATATGCCCTGATACCAGGTTAGCTGTATTCCAGATACTATAGAAATGGGGCTGCTCCCATGCTTTGCTTAGAGCACTAGGGTGATTCGACTATTGTGTTCCCTCTGAACATTTTAATCCTAAACCACCTATATGTATTTGGTGATGATTTTATTTCGTTAGTTTTATGAATCTGCACCTTACACGATGGTGAGTGGAACAGAGGAAATTGGCTACTTTTAAGTAGTTTCAAACTGGAGCTCTTAATTATAAACTAGCTTTCTGATGATAAATCCGAAGCAATTAATTTAAAATGACAAACCATTTTTTCTCAGAAGAGTGTAAGAAGGCTGTGATGAAATACCTGCAGGTGGGTACAGTTTGGGGAAACACTCTTCAGGGAATTCCATTTCCTAGCACGTTCCTGGAGTGTCACAGGACCATCAAAGCGAAGGTCAGGTTGGTTGCATAGAGGACAGCACAAACTTGAGGATGCAACAGTGGTCAGTAAGAAAGGGTAATTGTATGTTGCTGTCAGGAGGAGCTCAGCAGTAAATGTGTTGAGACCTAGATCCAAAAGGAGGTTTTGGTAGCTCAGATTCAGCTTGTGGAAGAGAGGATTCAAAACTGTAATAGTTTTTTTTTTTTTAAATTTTTCTTCTTAGGCAGCTAACTCTTGGATGGAAATGCAGGTTAAAGCTCACAGCTATGAAACTAACATTTCATTATGCACGGTGATTCAGAGACAGCTAAGTACTCTTGGCATGTTCGTAACATTAAACCCATGAATAGTCTTTTGGAGGTAAATGAAAATGCATCTGAAGATTAATGTGTTTAATTGCTTTGCTCTGAGGGAGATGACTACTAATCTGTGTAATTACATTAAATTGTTAGTGTTATCTGTATGGTCTTTCCTATTCACACTCATTTGTTTGATCTTGTCTTAAGTAAGTTTCTTTGAAAAGAATTGTATGTGTGTTCGGATCTAAAATGATCATTCCATCTAAGCATCGTTATAGAAAAACTGAGTAAAAGAAATTGTTTGCAGTCAGTAAATAAACAACAGGGAGCAAGAAAATGTGTTTACAGTTTTCCTTGTGTTAAAAGCTGTCTTCCTTCTTGTGTATTTGTAGGGATTTTTAAAATAGTGGACACTAGCATGTTAAGTAGCATTGTCTATATTGTGTGTTTTGAACTAATGCTGCATTAGAACTGGTTGATTAAACTACTATCTATATCTAATTCGTGTAATTGTTAGACACTGTTGCTCTGTGCTTCTTGTTTCAGCCAATAAGGACTACTGGAGGTGTGCCAGATCAGCTCCTCATTTTGTAACATGCTGCCACAGGTAGTACTTATTTGTAAACAAAGAGTGTTGTCAAAAAGTGAAGAGCTTGGTATGCTGCCTCTTTCCAGCTTCTGGTGTATGATAGTATCTGTACTGTCATGTTGAAATGCAAGCAATTAGTTTAACAACTTACATGTAAAATACAGTTCATTATGTTCTTTGTGCACGTGTTTGTTCTTTTTTGTAATTAACAGCTGAACATTATTTTAAAAGAGAATACCCCACCCCAAAATAGATTACTTAGTCATGCCATTGTATTCTGTGATTTCCAGTGTTTGCATATTACATTAAAATACATGAGGAATACAATTGAGAATGTTTTTTTGCATTATAATAAAAATGAAGTAGCTCCTGTTCAGACTACAGATTGTGTATATATTTTCTTTTCTGGTGATTTAAATCAAAACTGCGGACATGTTAAACATGTTTATTGCTATAATTACATGTTGCTGATTAAGACTACTGCTGACCGAGATGCAGAGTTACCACGAGAGGTTGGAAGTTCAGTTATATGTTCTGAAGGGCAAAGTTAGGTGCCTTCTTTAATCAGTGAAAAAATTGAATGAAAACTCTATAATTCTACAAGCTTTTTATGCTCACTATTTTTGCCAGTGGTGAACAGGATTTTTCTCAGGGTCTGTATTATATTTTGATTGCTGTATTAATGTAAATGTATTAAAGTAAATGATAAGTCATACTGCTCTCACTAGGAGGTTGAACTCATATTTGTGGTAGGAAATTAATCTAGTTTTAATTGCCTGTGAGTCTGAAGTATGTTCCTTTTTGTAAAGCTGATCTCACATAAATATAAATCAGTAACTGCCTGTTCTTTAATTATGTATTAGCATATTGTACCTGCATACTAGATGAGAATATGAGCATCTCCAGTTACGGTGTATTGGAGGTCATTAAATCTTCTCTGCTCTATGAAATTTACTAGCACTGCATTTCTAATTACTGAAAAATGTATTATGTGTTTGTTGCTTGTTTGAGAGTGACTGTGTATAGCTGCTGTGTTTAGCTGCAGGAAGACAATCTCTCACTTTATAAGTAACTCCATAAGGTTTTTTGCCAGTATTGAAAGGAGTTGCTGTAAAACACGCTATAAAGTTACAAGCGTTTTTAAAAAAATCTTGTCGCTATAAATAATTTTGAGATGTTTTAATGTGGAAATGTCAATTATTCATAATCTGTAATTATTTGTCATAAATACATGGCTGAATTCTACCATGGTCCAAAAATACTGTATTAATTTAATGAAAAGATGATTAATGTAGCCTGCTTCCTTAATAGCAGTGCCTCTTCTTGCCACTTTACACTTGAGCTTTTCCCTCACAGTAGAAATAATTTCTGCCTTAAAAGTAATGTAAAATTTTTAGGAATGATGCTGGAATATATTGAGACCAAATGATTTGCAGGAAATATTTTTTTCTTTAGGTTGTCACTCATAAGATTTAGGTGTGCAAAAGCTTACAACTGGGTACCAATAACTACATTCATGAATCGTAAGATGAACTTTACTAATATTTTTGTTGCCATACTGCAAATATTGCTGTGATATAGAGTAGGAATTTGAGCCAACATGGTTGTGTCTCTAAAAAAGCTTTGTAAACAATGCTGATGGTCTAATCCTGGGATATGATTTTTGTGTATACTTGAACTTGTATCGCATTTGTGTTATATGTTTGGATATTAGTAAATCTTGAGATGACTGGAACAAGGTCTGGTTGATCAACATTGAGCATGGTGTGCCGGATCTCTGAAGTCACAATGTTAGCAGACAAAATTAGCATCCAGTGCAAAATATGGGATGTCAGAGAAGGTGGTCAGGAGATACTGAGATTCATTTGGCTCTTAGGGTATGCTAGTCTACAGCACAGACAGTCCTTTGACAACACATTAGCTGCAGTGGTCTGTGCTAAGTAGAACATCTCTTTTTATAATGTAAGTGTACCTTCTTGCATTATCTCAAGGTGATGTTATCGGCATGGTGTTAGACATGTCTGAGTTAAGGGAGCAACTTGACAGGTTAACATGAACTGGCGTGATAAGGGTATAAATCTATTGCATGGTTGTTCAGACTCTGCTTCTAGTGATTTATTCTGCTCATCAACTCAACTCTCTGCAAATAGAAAAGCGTCTAAATAACAGGCTATCTTTGGCAACTCTGTGCCCTGCATCCTGTTCCAGCATTGTGCTGAACTGTTCATATCCTGAGCAGGAAGCAGAAAGTTGTCAGGCATGACCTTTTCTAAGAAGTACAGGCCCTACAGCTGAAGTGAAGTAGCAGGGATTCACTAATATCCAAAAGAAAGTTGGTAATATGTTGTGTTTACTGAATGTGTCCCAAGCCCACAGCTCTTAAACACTGCTGTCTTTCACACAAGACAGATAACCCAGCAGAGCTAGAGGACAATATTATGTGCTGAACCAGTTGAGGAAGAAGTACAAATAGCCTGATTTTGCTTTACAAACTTTTTTTAAAAAAGCCAAGAGAAATAGCTATAAAGTATAAAATGTTTTAATTGCAGGTCAGCTGACCAGTATCCTAAAAAAATTCTGTTAAACACCCCAAAGTGCTTAAGCTTTGCACAGTTGAAAAAAAAAAAAAAAAAGGAATTGAAATACAAAATGACCAAGGACAGGCATCATAGACTCTTCTGGATGCATACAACTGCATGGTAACGTTGTTTGAGGTGTTTAAATGTGCATCACGTGTTTGCAGTTTTATCCAACACTGTAGTAATGTGGGTTTGAGGAGGGAGAGTATGGAATACTGTGGTTGGGTTTTTTTAAGTTTGTGGGTTTGTTTGCTTTTTTCTTAAACCCTTATGAAACGGTCTTCTGCTGTATACTTCATAGAAAACACAGTATTTCATAAAGTTTGGGGGCTGACCTCTCCTAGGAGACCACAAATGTCATGTTTCTTTGGGTTTCTGCATGTGTAATTGAAAATTCCACCTTTGAGTTTTAGAAACATGTTTTTAATATATTCATATATGAGTTACAAAGAGTGAAATTAAGGAATAGCTCAGAGTGGAGAAAATAAATTGGTTATTGGAAAAAATATTAAGCTTATTGAATGAATTATGTCAGAAACAAGCAGGACATTATCCTCAGATCACTGACTTTTTACTTTTTTATGAGAATAATATATTTGAAGTGTATTTGAAAAAATATAACTTTTCTTGAAATGTTCATTACTTAGTAGGGGATCTTACATGAAATAATACCAAGCAAAAACTACTGAGTTTGAATGAGTATTTTTTTCCATGTTATAGTAAGTGCCTCTTAACAACTCAGATTCATAATGTAGTTGAACTGGTAGCTGTGTACAGTTTATGATCTTGTGTTTATGCGTCAACAAAGGTGAACAATAAAAATATGCTCCTTTTCAATTATTTTTCTTCTAGAAAATACCATATTGTTGTGGTTTTGGTTGTTTTTTTCTGATTTTTTTTTTAATATATTACTGTCGTATATTAAAAATAATTAGGATATTTGTTTTAAGCTATTTTCATATAATGGCACAATTAGAAGAATGAATGATATCTATATAACTTACAATTTTACAAACTTACACAGCTATTATCTAATGGCAGGAGAACATTTGTGACATTTCTACTTGCTGTGGGTTTTTAAGCACATTAGTCTGATCAGAGTTGTAAGTTGAGTCCAGCCATGAACTTCAGTTGACAGGAAAAAGACTCCATATGTCTTTCAGACGAAAAGTGATCCTACTTCCATTAGTCTCTTCTAAATAGATCGTTTGTTACCATAATAAGATGCTCCAAAGTCAACATTGACATTTTGGATTGTTCTGTGTAACTGAGCTGGTATGAATGACTTTACCTGTCTGAGTCTTTGCAGTGGCACTGAAACTCATAAGTTTGGGGTTTTATTTGTAAATGTTGATTTTCATGTGCTCTTTTCATTTTTATTCTTATATAAATGTGTTGACAGTGACCTAAGTGATAAAGTTCAAAGTTTCTTTCAAACTGTATTTTTCTATATGCAACACACATCATAACTTGTTCATAAATAATTAAGAATAAATTAGGAATAAATTAAAATGAAAAATAATGCTTGTAATAAACTCTGTAAAGAGATGTGAACTACTTTTTTGTTTCTGACAAAGTTAGACCTCAACAGTGACTTATGAATTGTTAAAAAAATTGAAGTTTAGCTTGCTGATGGTTATTATGTTTTTGACTGCTGCTTGGAATGTGCATTAAGAGAAGATAGTCCTAAATTTCAGGGTTTATTCTTGCCATTATATTTGGTCATAAATTAGATAAGTCAATGTGTTCCTTCAGATGGTGATGTGTAACTTTCAAAATGATGAGGTGCAATGAAAAGCTTTCTTCATATATCTCAAATAACATCTTGAGCCTTAAGTAAGTATTTTGCTGTAATTTGCAAAAACTGATCTTAAAAATTTCTTGGAAAATTTCATGGGAAAGATGTCATGATGATAGTCTGCTTTACCATAAATTTTTCTTTGCAGGGATTAAAGGCAAGTGCTGTAAAAAGCATGAATGGTGGATAAGCCTTGAGGAGAAATTTTTTTTTCATGTTAAAAAACAAACAAGAACACAAAAATATAGTTAGCTTGTTTTTTCAACTACTGTATTCAGCATATGAAGACTATATTTTTGCCTGGTGTTTTTTTAGCTGTATGGGATAATTTCTACTGCCGTAGTTTGATTCAAAATCACCACTTCATGAAAATGCTGATACTAGGCTAGTTTGGTATGCTTAGTAAGTGATGTAGGGAGAGATGGTAGGAGGAATGTACACCTCATGTCGGTGAATGGTTTCAGAACTTAATGAGGTTTGGATCAGATAGTGGTATGGAAAAAACCAAGCCCTAAACAAAAACACACCCAACCCTTTTTGCTATCTTCTAAAATACTTCGCTGCGCAGAACAATTTTTTTCCTGTTCATTTCCTGTTTCATACAAAAACATTTGAGTTGGCACATAATGTCATCACAGAGTAATATTATTTGTTGATGATTAAAAATCAAATTCTGTAACAAGTATATGGTTTTGGTAGCATGGGAATACTTTAAATTGTGTTGAGAAACAGCTCAAGTGGTTTATATGGAACTAGCTCCTTGCCATGCAAGGGCATGTACTGGGGCAGGTAACTTTGACTTCCATGGTACATGGTTGCCTAGCTTCTATGTGAATTAATTTTCATTGCACAGCGTGGAATGCATATACATACAGTTTAATGTTCATGAAACAAAGGTTTTAACTTCAGTTTTTGGAGGTGATTGTAAATTAATTTGGACAAAATGGATTAGTATTATCTTTAACAAGTGAATTTTCTCATTACTATGTATTATATAAAATTACTGAAAGACATTTTTTAAACCATTCATTGGTATTCATGTAAAAGGTAACCTGTAAAGGTCCTCTGAACTTTAATCTCCTGTACATTAGAAAGTATTAAAATTATTTAATTTTAATTAAATTATTAAATTTAATTAAAATTTTTAAAATTAAAATTTAATTAAATATAGTTAAATTTAATTAAATTTAATTAAAAATTTAATAATATTTTCTGTTCCTGAAATTACTATGAAGTATATTGCTACATGATACAAAACAGGAAGTCTATTTAGAATCATAGAATCATAGAATGATTAGAGTTGGAAGGGACTCCCAGAGGTCATCTAGTCCAATCCCCTGCAAGAAGCAGGGACACCCCCAACTAGATCAGGTTGCTCAGGGCCTCATCCAACCTGGCCTTGAACATCTCCAGGGATGGGGCATCCACCACCTCCCTGGGCAACCTGTTCCAGTGCTCCACCACTCTCACAGTAAAGAACTTTTTTCTAATATCCAATCTAAATCTCCCTCCCTCTATTTAGAAACCGTTACTCCTTGTCCTATTACAACAGGCCCTACTGAACAGCCTCTCCCCATCTTTCTTGTAGGCCCCCTTGAGGTACTGGCAGATTGCTATAAGGTCTCTCCGGAGCTTCCTATTCTCCAGGCTGAACAGCCCCAACTCTCTCAGCCTGTCCTCGTAGGAGAGGTGCTCCAGCCCCTTTATCATCTTTGTGGCCCTCCTCTGAACCCGCTCCAACTGGTCCATGTTCTTCTTATGTTGCGGGTTCCAGAACTGGACACAGTACCCAGTGTATTTTTTTTTCTTTTTATGAAGACATTTTGTTTCTTCATCCACTTGGATAAATATCTTAAAATTAAGGCACTTGAATATTCCCATAAATTCCTGTTTTTCGAAGGTGCATTTTAATCTCATATTGGTAAACATTTTGTTGAGCTAAAAAAAGAAGCGGAATTTAAGAGAAGTCTCAAAAATATACAATATACAATGCCAATGCCTTTTTTGCACTATATTCCAAAGAATACCAGAATAGCTGTTAAAAAGGTCTGCATGAAGTTAATTTTGGTAGGTATTACAGATTTCAAAGTAACACAGCTTTCTCTCCTGTTATTTGTCATATCGACCAGATGTTTTTTAGAATGTAAAATACTTGCTCCTACACTGCAGTTGTAATTGATCTTCCATTGAAATGCAAAACAATTAGTAGGAACTATGATGAGCCATGTTTATTTGTTATCACCATCCTCTCCTGTAGTGTAAGCTCTATTTCATGTTGTGGTTTAACAGAACCGCTACTTTTAGAAGCTTGGAAGGGAATATGTTAGTTAGTTTTCCTTTCTCTTGGCTTCACTTTTTAGATTTGCACTCCTGATGAACTTTCTGTCTGTTTGTTGAAACCCAGGGTTCAGTGATGTCGGTGTTCAAGGCCAGCCCAGAGCACTAATTTTAAATTTTAGGCTGGTGGGTTTTGAGCTTTGCAGAAGGGAAGGAAAAAGGACCTGAGAAGAGACCCTGCTTTTTCCCACCGTGGGCCTTAAGATATGTGCCCAAACAGTCTATGCGCTTTTATTCAAAAAGCATTTATCCCAGTAATTATGAAGTGAAGTAGTTATAAAATGTAGAAGTCTTTAATTCATATCTTTGTAGTGATCAGTTATGAAAAATCTGGCAATAAAAGCATACAGCAGATCAACTATTCCATAAAAACCCCCAACCACTGCTAGAAAAAGATATGGATAGAATTCCTTGTCCCTGCTTCCCACTTCAGCTGAAGTTTGTTATTCTTCTTTCGTGTATATGAAATAGTTCAGTGTATTAAAATGGTATAAGTTATGGAAAATTTGAGATGTTTGAACAAGAGGTCAGATATATTTATACTTTAATGCACTTAGAGTTGATATTTGAAAAATAAAGCAGAGTGGAAAGCAAGTTGTGTTGTGACAATGAACAATTTCTGTTGTGAATAACAAGGAAATTCAGACAAGTTTAGAGAACATGACTCATAGGAACACCAAGAGAATGAAAAATCAAAAAGTGTCTTTCAATATGTTGATTATTTTGTTTATGCTATTTACTTTTCTGTTCCTGGGACTTTTTTTTCCCCCCACAAAACAGTGGAATAATACAAGTAGAGTATGTGCTTAGATACCTACCAACAGTGCCTGGCAAGGCAGTAATAAATATTTATTGTTAGCCTTAACAAACATCTCGATTCAAAATACAAGCATACTAGTAGTTTGGCCTTCTTTGCATTTACAAGAAAACAACACTCATTTCAAATACGGAAACTATTATTGTGACAAATGTTGACTTGTCATCTCAGTAAGAAAGATGAGTGAAAGCAAGGAGAAGCACTGTGACCTAGTCGTGATTGGTTTGCAGTACAGTAGTGGATGGTGGCTTTAGTGTCCTAGAAATATTTCATTGCTGTCACCACATAACCATTTATTTTTGTGAACTTATTTTATTAGAATATCCACTATTACAATATATATAAAAAAAATTACGATGCTGGATGTCTTAATTAAATGAAAGCGTCTTTCTTCAATTTATTTTTCTTTCTTCAAGCAGTAGATACCAGGCTACTTCTTTTCTTCTAATGAGCTGAAAAGTCAAGCAGCATAGTTTTTCTTCCCTTTTTCTTTCAAAGGTTTGTTTCAAATAAGTCAGTACTCTATTCTTCTTGTTTGTTTAAAGCTTTTAAAAAGTCAAGAGAGTGCCATTTACTTTCAAAACAAGTATGTTATGCAAGCAGGGAGAAGTTACTAATTTTATAACTGTTACTCTTTCTAACTCCTGATTTATCTTTTGGAAGATGAAACATGGAGTGTCAGGTATTGTTGGGATGGGATTATGTTACCTGCTGTGGCAGCAGGGATTGTGGATGTGTGTTCTTTCTCTATGTCCCACAGGAAGTTTCTGTGATTCCAGTTTTATCATTTATGAAGCTCAGTTTTGGTTGGTAAGTCCTCCGTCAGGCATGTGTATTGCTCTGTTAAAATATTAGTAAATAATACTGATATGGTTCTGGCAAAGTGTGTAGTTTTTCTACATTACTTTTTCTTGTCATATTTTAAACTGCATTCATACTGGTTTCTATGCTGAAAACAGCACTACTCTTGCCTTGCTTTTTTGCACATCAGCAAGTGTGTCCTTCCTGTTAGCTGAAAATGGTGACTAATTAAGTAGGATGCTTTTCCCTTCTTTTGGCTTACTAGTGAGCAACCCTTTCCTCTTAAAACTACATCAGAATAATTTCTGATATATTTATTGCAAACGTCAAAGTTCGTTACTTCGACATTGTATAGAGGTCATGCATTCTAATATGTTGTATCAGTTTGCCTTTCTGTGACTGGTATCCCATTCTGTTGGACTGACATAATAGCTGTCTTTATTACCTCCTAAGTGATTTGCTCATGCTGTGTTTGATAGGTCTTATGAGCATTTAATTTGTGAGGAGGATACTCCAACAAATATACTCTGAAGGGTACTGCAAAATGTTCAGCTCAGTACATTATCCTGCTATATACTTGAATGACTGCCACTTGAAGAGAAATTTCTTTAAATGAGAAGGGAAAAATGCCAACAATATGGTACAAGAGCATCAGAGAGGAGTAATTGTGCATTTATCCCTTCCGCAAAGGTGTGAAGTCTTTGGAGGATATGTGAAACAAAAGGACTGGAGGAAGGAACTAAGTTTTACCAGCAAGGCTGATGTGAGGTTGGTGGATTTTGTTTGGGTTTTCCTTTATAAATTGGTGGACTTGCAGTTAAGGTGCTTCAGGTGGTAACACTTGCTGAAGGCAGAAAGGATTGTCGTTATCAACATAGGTGTTTTTAAATAGAATGGATTAACTGGGCTGGGGGTTTGAAGAAAAAAAATATGCAGTGGAAAGTATTTTTTTAAGGAATGATAGGCTGCCTGTTTTTAATAGAAACTTGTGTTATCAGTTGGAAAGAACAATGGAGCATGCCTTGTATGTGTTAATCACAGCATAATAATGATCTTTTGGTATCGTAGATGTCAGACCCAGTTTGTCTAGACCAAAAAGGTAAATAACAAGTCTGTCATATGGTCAACGATGAAGACAGAGACCGCTTATGAAGTGGTGATACCTGATACAGAATACTAGTTTGGCATAGTGCTTCAGGTACTATACTCCAACTCAGTATGTCTTTGATATTTTGTACAGTTTGTCAGATGCCTCTTTGTGACTATGCCAAGGTTGCAAGCGAAAGAAAAAATATTTTTGTGAAAGATCAGCTGATTGCATGGAGCTTTTTAAAAGAATTAAGGTTAGTAGTGGAAAATAGATTTGTACATATAAAGGATCACATTACTTTAAAAGATTTTTAGAATTCTTGTCTTTAAAGAAAAAAAGTAGAAATTATTTGAACTACTGAGAACTTGTGTTTTAAATATTTTTAAAAATATGCCTTATAGTTTCAGTTTAATGTTTGAGTAAATTATTCAATCTCTTTTTTTTTTTTTGCATAGAAAAGGCAAATGAACTGTAAAGGCTATCAGGTCTTGAGGAATAAACTTTATTAGATGCGGAACATAATCATAAGCCAAATTACAGATTAGTTCAGTCACAGTAAAATGATGTTCTTAAACTGTTTATTAGAACACAGCTTGTCAGTGAAAAGTCTTGTGTACAAAAAAATGATGAAGATGAACTCTTTGTATCTCTTTAACCATCTTAGAGCAAGTTGTAAAATGAAGGCTATAAAGTTTTTGTTTGTTGCTATCTGTATGTCATGAAAGAGCCAAATGGTTCCTAAAACATACAGTCACAAACTGATTATAAAATTCCCAAGGGGAGCTCTGATGGGGCTATCATAACTTAACAATGGAACAGTGAGTCACTGCAGGAGGAATTAATGTAATAATCTTTTCTGGTATTTATAGGACCAGGAGGATAAAATGTCATTTAATTTTATTTGATTAAAAACTACTAGGCAAGAGAGAAAGAAGATATAAAAAATGAACCATCTTTATTTTATTTTAGGCATGAAAGACGGACTATATATGAAACGTATTATGAAGCAGTATAGAGATTAATTTCAAATCTGGTCAGTTCTCCAAAATAGCTGTGCTGTTAATAAAATTTAGTAACCTAAGGTGATAGGTAGATTTCTTTTTCAAGATTGTAGATGTAAGGTGTTACTTTTGAGTGAAAGAGCTAGATTGAGGCATCTATATGAATTCTTGCTTGCTAGTTTAGGTGTGCATATCTGTGCAGTTGAAACATTCTCCATGGAAGGCCTTTTTTTACCTTAAAAGGTTATGCCAAAATGTACTTTATGTAGCCTTGATTGGGTTTACTAGGATGCCAGAAAGGCTTTAGCCTTTTTCATCAATGCTGGTGCAGCAGTATTTTATCCAGCACTGTGTAGTCAGCCCTGTTGTCACCTCTGCTTGAATCAGAGCTGGGTCCGTTTTTATGTAGTGCTCCCCATCTGAAGGTCAAGTAGTAGTTGTTTACTGTTATTTAAAGGTTTGATTGGTTTGTATTGGTTCTTTCAGAAAGGGCCATATAATTTGGTGAGCATGTGTTTATTCACAGAAAAGGCTTATGTGAATTCTTGGCTAAAGCTTTTTGATGCTGTCACAATGTTGAGAACTTGTCACTGTGTTATGGGGCAGTTATACTTATCTTTTTTTTTTGTCTGCACTGCTAGTATTAATTTCAAGTTTATTTACAAGATTTTCTGTATGGCTCATTAATATTCAGCATGCAGAAGGTTTTGGGGTTTTTTTCAAGCTTTAAGTTTATAAAATTTAAAATTGCTGAAAGTAGAGGCAGATGAAGGTGGGACTGTTGAGCAAAGTAACAAATGTGAATATTCTTGCATGAGCTACAAGATCCTAAAAATTATTTTTTTGCTTAAATAGCAAAATTGGGTGTTTGCTTGGCCAAAAAGGTCCCCAAATTCTCTTTTTTATATATATATATATTCAAACTTGAATATATAAAAAAAAACCTTCTCAGTAGTAGAGATGTGGTGGCAAGGAAAGGTGCCAGGTATCAAATTTGTGTATGAGTTTCTGGAGGTCACCAAGGAAGAATTAGATGTCTAGGAAATGACCAGACATCAGAAAATTGCTAAATGTGTCAATGAAGAAAGACTATTTCCTGGAATTTCACATTACTAGTGAGTTTAAGTGGAATAAAATTATTATCCCAAACACTTTTGTTTTAAAAATGTAAATAGCTGCTTCTAGCCCTTTCTATACCTTCATTGACATTTCCTGTCAACATTGTAGGTCTGTTTAGGCAAGACAATGTTGAGGTTTCAAAAAATTTTAGTGCTAGATTTCTAGCTGATATCCAGTAAGAGGATTTATAATTTTTTTAATTATTGATTTAAAATACAGCAAACAAAAAAAACTCCAACAAAACAACCCCAAAACCCACAACCAAACAACAAAAGTAAGCAAAAAACCCTCAAACCTAACCCAGATACTGTTACTTATGTAGATTAAACCTATTTTTTTTTCAGGAGGAATTATGATGCAATTTAGATTGGGTTTGTTTTGTGTTGTATAAGAGCAATAAGAGAATAAGAGTAACAGAATAACAAAATAAGAGTAATCCTAAATGACACCTGAGACCTGTTTTGCCCAAGTTTTTTGAATGCGTTTCTGAGTGGGTTAATAAATGTAAAGGTGGGTTTATTTTGCCATTGTTCCTTCACCTTTTTCTAAAGGGACTTTTCTACGGAAATAAAAGCTAAACATTTAAGTCTGTTTATTGCTTATGTACTTTATTTCTGATAAGGCCTAAATGGAAATAAATTGAGTAGAAATCAAAGAGTATCAGATATTTCCTGGAAATTTTAAGAGTAATTTGTGTAAGAGGATTTATATATCTTTCTAGAAAATTCATGTTCATTTTTGCAATTTCCTGAGCTAAATCAGAGTTAAAAATTGCTTTATTAATAATTTTCATGTAAGGGAGAAAATACAAATTTTGCCACTTAGTTTAATATTCCTCTCAATAGCCTGTGTTGTTTTTTTCAAAGGATAATATGGGTATCAGTACGGTGGAATAAAAACCCCATACTGAATGGACCCTCTATTGTAAAGTAGGTTCTCTGAATCTTATCAACAGCAATAACATGAGGTAATAAGTAATAAAGTAATAAATAAGTATTATCAATATCTTGGGATTTTTAATTATGCAAGTATTTTCAAAACCTAGCTAAATTCTTGTAGTTGTATTTTAAAAAGGACACACACATTTTCTGACTCTCATTTTTATTTTACAGATTGGTGACAGATGATATATGTTTGGTTTCGTTGTGGCAATGGATAAATCAGAATCCTTAACTAGATCATGGGAGCATTTACATACTATGTAAATTATATTCTCTATAACATACATACTGCTTACTAAAAAAACTAAATCCTTTGTCAGTTCTTTGTTTCTGTGTGTGAATGATGCAATTTAATATTGGATGGTGAGCCAAATTTTTTTTTCCCCTCTATGGACTTTGAAAATATTATAGGACAGTTCTGGTCTTAGAGTGTAGGCTTAGGAACCATGATGGTATAACACAAGGAAGTTAAATCATGACAACATGAAGGTCTTAAAGGATTGTTATTTTCACTTACTTTTAGCCACAGTAGAGCTGTATTATTAGTCTCATAAATATGCAGTTTTATTATTGTGGATTTCCATTTAAAAGCCTTTGTTTTCTAAAAATTGTTTCTGGAAAAATATTTGGGCTTTTGCTCATTATCTTTGAGTTTCTGTTTTTATCTAAAGGGATTTTTCTTGTTGAGTCTTCATTCTTTCTAGAGGTAAATTACAAAATATTGCTTAAATGTTGCTTACCTTAGCAGTATGTAGTTTTGATAAACAAGCTCAGTTAATGTTAGTTTCTCTTTAATATGACTGTGCTTGGTAAGCTGTCTTCAAAAATCACTTCAAAAAATTGTTTGAGAAACAAAATAAACCCAAAATGACCAGGTATTCATGTTGAAATATTAGTTACTCTAGTTCAGCTTGCATATAGTCTGATCTTTTCTCTGATCAACCGAGAAGAAGGAATTATGGGAATTTTGAGATGCAGCATATATGATGTTCAGTTGTGTTTCTACTTTGGCTTAAATACACAGTCATAAAATAATAAAAATACATCCCTTTCTATGCTACAGTATAATTTCCCTGAATTATAGATATTTTCTTAGTAATGTAAGAAGGAAATATATCCAGCGTGGAATTGCAGTCACACATCTTCATTGCTAAGGGAAGAGCCGTTTAGTTCTGTCAACAAAATAGTTCTTGACTTGTAGTTAAGCACTACTGTAGTCAGGCCAAACAAGTAAAGCACCTGGGGCTGCTTCTAGAAACAGTACTGCTCTTTTACAGATGCAGACTTAAACCTGATTTTTCCTGTGTTTCTCCTACAAATGGAACCATATAGACCAATCTTCCTTGGTTCGAGGTGGCTGTCTGTGCCCCAAGTCACTGTGTCATATAGGAAGGTGTCTGGTCTGCTTGTTTTTCTGATGGACTTTTCTTAACAGAAGCCCGTCTATAACTGAGCCTACAGAAATTGTAGAGCCATCAGGGGTGACCTCCCTAGAGTCTTACCTCAGCTGCCTTTCCACATCTTCCTTTCTCCTGTTGGGACCTGCTGCACACCAGTTGCTCAGTCCCCCTTCTTTGCAGGCAAACCATTTGCTCCGGATATTCTCTGGAAAGTGTCTGGGAGTTAACCTGTCTCTTGGAGTCGCCTTTCTCTGAAATTTGATGCCACTATCACCATTCTCAAGTATGAGATACGAAATTTTTTGGTTTTTGGTGGGGTTTGTTTGTTTGGGGGTTTTTTGGATGTGGGAGTTTTTTTTTTTTTTGTAAAGTGTTTGACAGCAAGAATGTGAAATGTCTGTTTATTTTCAGGAACTTTGAGGTCTGTGAGATTTGCTATTGGAATTTTGGTGCGAAATTGTATCCAACTGGTGATGAATCTTGTTTTAGTCAGATTAAAATTTCCTTGAATGTGGTCTCCGTTGTAGTCCAGAAAACTGGGGAGGGTAGTTGTCTGTCTGGTATTGCTAAAGATATTTCAGTCTTAATTTGTATATCCCAAGAAATTGTATATGTTCACCTGAAGTAAGTATTCCTCAGAAGCAAGGAAATGTATGTTGTTTATCAGAAGGACTAACTCAAGCCCATAGGTTATGTCACAGCAACAATTGAAATGGGATTTCTGTTAATGTACATATTCCTATGCTGTTCTACATCAAATTAACAAATCTAATAATAGTAGAGAAGACACAGCAGGATTGGACTTCAGCATATCTTGCTACATAGCTCTGTACTTGCAGAGTGAACCCAATATCAGTGCAAATGTATCCTGAAAACTTTCTGTGCTAGTTGGGTTTGTCCCAGTCAGGAGATAGATATATGTATCTATATATCTATATATCTATATATATCTATATCTGTGTGCCTGTGCCGCCATCACACTTTAATCTGTGGTATAAAACTGATAGTACCTTTTTTTTTTTAATTAATGTAATACAGTACATCAGCCTTCCCCTTCTTATAAACTAGACAATGCTGATTAATTCTTACAATACTGTGTCCTATATATCTTTGTATCTAGCAAACTGAGCAAGTCTGAATAAAGCAGTCATACAAGTGGCTTTCCTCAAAACTCAAGAATGTAAAGGGACGGAAAGCATGTGAAGTTGCAATTGGTTGTACCAAATGACTGTCCTTTCCTTCTGGAAGGTTTGCCAGGGTGGAGGAAGGTCATAATGCTGATCAACATAGCTCTAACATTATTGCAGTTCGACAGAAAATATGAAAATGTTTCCAAAAAGGCATTATGACTTTATTGAATGGCAAGTTCTCTTCTAGCATATGAGAAATGAAGAAAAGAAGCTTTAAATCAACAGCTGGTTTATCTCTCTTGTAAAGTAATGATGTTGTCTTTCATATTCAACAGTGCTTCCTTGATATGACGTTTGGAGCCGGAGGTCATACTGCAGCTCTTCTAGAGAAAGCCAGCGACATTACAATATATGCACTAGACAGGGACCCCACAGCTTATAAAATAGCTCAGCAGCTTTCAGACTCATACCCGTAAGTTGTTTTCTCCCGTTTCAAACGTGGTTGCATAATAATGTGGATACGGTGGTATTATATATGCAACTTAATAATTCTTAGTTGTGTGTGTGTGTATATATATATATGGCTTATATAAGAGCATTATATGCTGTATGTATCCTGTTAAATAGGAGGTCTGATTAAATTTATTTCTGAACATTTGTGTGCAAGTTCTTCTGAGGTCCTTTGGACTTTAATACATATTCTGTACTCTGTTAATTTTGATTTGGTTGTTTTCCCTCAATTCCCATATTCCCTATTGGAAAGAATAGGTGGTTCCTTTTTCAGAAGGTAAATTATATTTTTTCGTAATAATTTATGTTGAAAAGTAAGGTAAGAGAATGTTCATATATGGTATATGTGTTCATTACTATTTTGGTTTCCCTGGGAAGTCAGTCGCATAAAGCATTATTAAATTGAAAGAGACAAGGAGGAAGTATATTAGTTATTCATAACAGATAAAGCTGGGGTTTGCTTACAAATCCATTGTAAATATAAAGGAGAGATATGCTTGAAAGAGGGAGTTTTCATGAGTGGATTTTTGTCTTTTACTGCTTGTTGAAAGATGGTTGCTCTATTATGATGGGGTTTTATTGTCTTTTCTACACTGTTTTAGAAATCTTTCATCATAATTTTACCGATTTGTATCAAATATTGGCATCAAAAGCTGAGGGAAATGTCATCCAGTTGACACCTTTATCTGATCAAATCTACTCTCAGGTGAAATAGTGCCTTGGTTCACCAGGTACCCACAGAACTAGTGATGCTATTTTAAAGATAGCATAGGCAGTGGGCAGTTGCAAGCTGAGAAAAAATGTCGGGTTGTCTCTTCTGTTAGAAGCGTGTAGATTTAATCAGCTGGAGAACCACAGCACAAAAATAGCTGTCCATTGTTCTGTTTTAGGGGCTTGTTTCCACCTCTTCTGTTTAGCTTTGCTGTTTTAGGAGAGGTTACTTGAGTTGGAGTGCCTCACTTCCTTGGGAGGTGATGGCACAAGGGGGAGGAAAGTCTGTTATGCAACCATAACCAGGAAAACTGATTCCTATGGTGTCTGAAGTTGTGAATGCAATGGGCAAATTGCAAGTTATACATAAGTTGAATTTTCTCTTGACATTTTGTCATAACCTAAAAGTGGATTATATTATTTTTCTGGTATTTTTCAGAGCACTTAGAATATTGTAACTGTTTAATTGGGTATGCGAACTTGAGCACATCAACTGCATCTTGAGTCTTGCAGTAATGTTTACAGTAAATACCATCCTACCATAAAAAACCCTTTAATGTTAAATATTCGGTGTTAATTGCTATTGCTTGTCCTGGTTAAATAACATTAATAATCTTAGCAAAATTATTTGTTTCCAACTGTTTTTCACTATTAAGTCTAATTTTTTATGCATAGTGTCTTTTAAGTCATTGAGTTACAAGATAATTAAAGCTTAAGTTGAAGAAATTTGCCCAAAGATGTGGTTGGAAGAGGACGTAAGCCTGGTTAAATTAGGGGACTCTGCTATATTCAGAACTAATAAATGAAATCCTCCTTGTACTTAGCTGAAAGACAGCCATAGTAAAATAGTCACTGAATGAGAACACTGAGGAGAAATTGATTTGATATTTATATTTTAGATGGCTCTCTGCATCTTGGTAGTGATTTTGTCAGAACTAAAATCTGAAGAGGGTAGATTTCCAACTGCAATTCTTGCATTTGATTAGCCTCTCTGTTTATTTTTTTTTAAATACATAGTGCTGCTTTAATAAGGAAAAATGGGTCAGGGCCTGTTAGATATTCAATGTGTGGGTGGGAATCCTTTGACATGCTTTCTGGGGAAGCCTCTAACTGGGGAATTGCTGCTGAGAATCCAGGAGAACAAGATAAAATGCAGTCACTAGCAATACATATTAGAAGCAAACCCTTTCTCGCCCACTGAAGGGGATAGGTTACAGAGGTGGCTGAAATCTGGCAATTAGCCAATATCACTGCAAGCTTTTAAGTATGAGAAACCTACAGAAAGCCTATGCCGAGGTGACAATATATTCTTTATAGTTCTCTGAGCAGAATAAGAAATTGTGCCCCAAAAGTAAGGGGTAAATAGTAGTTACATTGTATGAAAAATTTTATACTATTTTATTGTAGCTCTAAAGTAATTTTGAGGTGTGATGGTGCTTGTGGGTTTTGCTTTCAGGGTTACACTAAGTTTAAAGAAATAGTGGGATAGAACCATCAGCTGTGCGTTGTATGTTCTAGGGAGAATAGTATTGATTTTGTTCAGTTAAAGAGAATAGAGAACTTTTTTTCAAGTTTAAATAACCTTGTTTTCAGTACTTCTGAATTGTAGCTTAGTGCATTATATATTGATGCTTTTGTTGCTACGTGTTGTTTAAATAGGCTATTATTTAACCTTTGACTGTAGTACGAGACACAATTAAAAGTGTGCAATCAAGGCATAATCATTATAATGATGCCTTGACTATATATGTGAGCTAATTACCTACAGCTTTATTTCTTTGTAAAGAGTTCTCCATATATTTCAACATCTGGATGAATCTTGAAGACAGGCAATATAGCTGAGTTGCTTTAAATTTGAGATGGAAAAATGTTATTGAGGGCACTAAAAATATGTTTTAAGTACTATTATCTTAAAATAGTCATTAATTATGGTCCACAAAAGCTTTATTTGGGTAACAAACCCAAATATCTTTTCTTATGAAGATACAAGGAATACAGATTCTTTCTCTTGTTGCTAAAGATCGAGCTGTGCGTGTGTTAGACTAGAAATCTTTGCTGGCTTTAACTGGCTTTAACGCATACAGTCTGATCCTTCAGTACGTCAAGTTCCTGGTTCACATTTGGGACCAATTCAAAGTTACTCTGGCATGCAAAACACATGCAACAGTCTACTTTTAGCAGTTGTTTTCATTCCCTTTTTACATATTTTATAGTGTAGTCCTCTGCTATTCTCCTAAAACCATGTCAACTTCAGAGGGAATGGTTTTGGATGATGTTTACCTGGACTTTAGTAAAACCTTTGACAGCCTTTCTCAGCATTGTTCTGAAGAAACTGGTTGCTTATGGCTTGGACAGTTGTATTCTTTGCTGGACCGAGCCATCCAGTCAGGTTTTTACCCAAATTGTTGTGGTGCTACTTACTTCCCCCAAGTTACAAGCAAGAATAAATGGCTTGCACTAGATGAGGCTTAGATTGAATATTAGATTCTTCACTGCAAGGATTATCAATCACTGGAACAGATAGCCTAGGGAAGAGGTTGGATCACCATCTCTGGAGGGGATCACTGCTTCCCTGAGGCATCTACCTGTTCGAGAGTGGAGTCCTCCATGAGCTGCAGGTGGCTGTCTGCTCTCCCATCATTCTTCATGTGTCGCAGGGGGACAGCCTGCCTCACCATGGTCTTCACCATTGACTGCTAGGGGTGTATCTGCTTTCCCTTAAAAAACCACCCCAAAACTAAAGGAAAATGCAGCCAACCTTGCAAACCCAATACAGCTCAGCATCAAGTCCTTACATAGCCAGTGGTGTTAACTAGCTGAACTAAACATTATTGGATTATTTTCTTATTTTACTTAACACTCCTCTGGTAATTCTGTGAATTGTTATTGCAGTCATACAGTCATGTTTAGCTATAATGTATTTTTACCAAGGAATTGTGAAAGACAAGTTTATTGGTTTTGTTAGGGATTTTAGATCAGGAAGATGAAATGAAGTGACTAACATGCTGTGCTGAGACAGTTCTTTATTTGTTGGGTGTTTCCTGGCTAAATCAAGAAACACTGGGAACCAGTCAAGACCACATTCTAATTTAGCCTTTTTAAAGAATAATTTATTTTCTCTGAATATAAATAGTTTGTAAAACTTAAATTATATCTGTATACTAAAAACAATTTATGTGCATATACATACACAGTTAGCAACTGGTAGGTGGCTGTGTGCCCATGCCACTGTCCCCACAATGACCATCAACTCTTGGTATGTGTTTAATGGGGAGACAACACTAAGAAGATGGGAAAACTGAATTACAGTGTAAAAATGCATAGTAGAAGCCAAGTACTTCTCAGCATAAAAATATGGATTAGTATATTTAATTTTGGAAAAAATATGGTAAAATTGTTTTTGGGTTTTTTTTTTTTAATGGGCAAGTGAAGTGTAGAGTGTATATATTGACTTCTTGTACACTGTGTAGCATGGACAGTTAAATGAAGAGGCAGGGCTGGTTAATCTTCAGACACTGCAGTGCTTTTACACGTTGTGGACTGGCTCTTAAAGAAGTCCATTTGAGAAGCTCATTATGGTGGTGTTGACACTAGCTGGATGTAAAGTGCCCACCAAGTTGCTCTTTCATCCCCTTCCCCAGCAGGATGGGGTAGGGGGAGAAAATGAGATGGTAAAAATGAGGTGGGTGAAGGCATTTTAATAAAACCCTGCATGAAGAATGAAAGAAAAACTGAGGATTATTCTGCATTTCCCTCCAGTAGGTGATGCCTGGCTACTTCCTGGGAAGCAGGACTGTAGTGTGTGTACCAGTGGCTCTGGAAGACAAACAAGATAACTAACAAATGCCCACCCTCCTCCTTTCTCTTTGGTTTTCTTGCTGAGCAGACATCACAATAAAGAGTATTTCTTTGATCAGCTGGTGTCAGCTGTCTTGGTGGAGTTCCCTCCCAGGATCAGGCCCACCTACAGCCTACTGATGATGGGTGAATGCCAGAGGGACAGGTAGCCTGGGTACTGTGCCAGTCCTGCTCAGCAGCTGCCAAATCCTGGAGTACTACTGACACCTTTCTTCAAGGCACAGAGCTGTGAGTGCTGTTGTGGGGAAAAGTAACTCCATCTTGGCCACATCCCATACACTTCAATAACTAAGGTTATTATTATTATAATTAATAAGCAACTTTTTTACAGTTAATGATAGAGATATGTAACAATTAATGGATTTAAAACAGGAATGTGCAGTGTGATTCTTGGCATCCTGTGAGCACCAAAAGTGTTCCTGATGCTCTCTGTGGACTGTAAGGTAACCATCCTTGAGAGTGCTTTTGATTCAGGACCAGAGGTACCGACTGAAGTTAGTTGCTGAGCAGTGCAATATCTTCTGTATAGTATAGTCAATCTATCTTTTTTTTCTATGTAGGATATTTGGAAAAGACAAGTATCACAGACTGTCACCCATGGAAAAATACACAGGGTGTGATCTAGATCATACTTTGCATTCATTCAATCTGTATGTCTATTAGTGTAAGAAGAATACATTTGTTTGGCTTAAACAGAGCACCTTTCATGTGGGAATAGAGATATGAACACCTGTTAAGCAATCCTTAAAATGTAGCATGTAGACCACGTGGGCAAATAGAACCTCCTTAGAAAAGGTGATGGAAGAAAAGCGATGCACAAATCCCAGTGTTTCTTTAAAAGAGCATGTAGATCAATCTTGAAAGTAAGTTTGAAGATGTAGCAAGTGCATTGCCATGAGGATGGTAATATTGAAAAGCTGACAAATCTGAGGATAATGGTTGAGCAGAAAACCAGTTGACAATCTGAAGCTTGAGAAGACTGAATGAACTGAATGCAACGGTTTGTCTAACTATCTTAAGATCTGTGTTTCAGTAGTATCTGCCTGTTTACTCAGTTGAAGATGTATCTGTCCAGTCTTTATGATATATTCAGTCTTTAAGCCCTATTTTCCTTTTCATGGAGATGTTGGTGGAAAGTCTAAGGGAAACAAGTTTGTGAGTCCTCTGAAGTAAAGGAGAACTGTTTCTAGAATAAGGAAGTTGTCCAGCAGACTGTCCACATTATCCCTTTAAGACAGTGGCATCAAGATATGGTTAGATTCAGCTTCCAGCATGTTTATTCTCTTATAGATGTGAAAATGCTCATGTGCTGTGCCTTGAGTGGGACATGTGTGAAAGTGTGAGTGGCCAGCACACACACACACACACACATGCTGAATAGGGTCCTAAACTGAGAATTTTTCTCAGTGTCAGTGTTGCCTGTGCAGTGAGTCCTAAACTGGTGTTTAGCTCCAGTGGTGGGAGTTAAGTACTGTGTGAATGAGAAGCCAGAAAACAGCTCATAGTTAAATTACTTAGTGAGAGCAGGAAAGATCCTACTTTATGTAGACTCAAACAGGTTAATTTGTATGTTTGTAAAGCTGGAGCAGAACTTTTTATGCTCATGGTGGAGGATGTTAGGGTTTGAATTGATGAATGTAGAATCAATATCTTGTATCTCTCCACCACATAATTCCTTTAGCACTATATCATACCAGAATTTGAATATTGAATGACAAGGTAAAGCTCTCTATCTGCTGAATTTAAACACTACAAATTCATCAAAATCACTTCAGAGCTCTAATATTTTCTGCCTCGGTTGCAACCAAATACTGTCTTGACCCAACTCTTACTTAACTTGCAAGATCTGTCTAGTTCACGCATTGAGATGGAATGGCTACAGGCCATTTCCAGCATTAATAGCTGAGTTTAAATTTCACATATTGGTTATGTAGGAGAGCAATCTTTATTTGTGCTGTTTATAAATTAAAGGAGGAAGGTGTATTTTCAGAATGTAGCTGTGCCCAAATGCTGCCTTTATATACAGTGGTGCTAGTTTCAAAGCCTGTGGTGATGTTGATGTTCTCAGTGAAGCTTTTGTTTAGCAATAGAAACATTTGGATAATGATTGAGTACTAATCAGTCTATCAAGGTTCATTCTATAGACAATCTGTAAATAATTTTTATGCCAGATGTGTACTTAGTGCTTTTATTTTGGCAGAATTATCTGATAGTTATATCATTTAAATTATTTAAATGTTATATATTTGGGATTTAGTCTTGGTTTTTATATATAACATCTCATATATCAGTGTTAGATTTAATGCAATTTCAAGTCATATGAGTCAGGACCACCCTTTAATATGTGTTCCTCATAGAGATAAACGAATTGCTGCCTTTTGATCTGAGTAGTCTTGAGAGAAGTTGCGTCTTTATTTTAGTAGGAAAAATCTTTGAAGAGATGTTCACCAGTTTGAAGCTCTGAAAGAAGGCTTTACAAACGTTAAGTTTATAGCATAGGCTGTGATTTTCTGTTACTATTATTGAGTCACTTTACATGTCAATATTAAGTGAGAATTGGTGTTTTGTGAATAACTGATGTTTCTCAATTTGTATAGTATGTTTGGTTCAGGCAATTTCTCCCACAATATCAAAGTCATTCCGCCTGGAAGGGATCTTAACATGTCTAGTCCAGCCTCACGCTTCAGGGAGGTTCATTGGGAACAATTTCAGACTGTAGATTATAACCAGATGTGAGTGGATCTTCTTGAATTTTTCAAAGGTACAATCAGGTTCTGAAACACAGTTGCTTTATGATCTTACCGTGCTATAGTATGCTAGCATTAAATGGCTAGTTTGTGCAGACTAGTCTCTAGCGGTCAACAGTGAGCATCCTTGAGTGACTACTGGAGTCGTATCCCATGTGAATAATGTTTTATGTTGGTTTATATTAGTTGCAGAAATTGAGAGATTCATCATATTGTCAAGTTCCTGCTGAGTGGATCCTCATTCAAAGTGTACAGGATATTATCCTGCTTCTGAGTTACTCCTGCTTCCCTGTACACTTTTTTCATGCTTTGTTCTAGATACTCCTAGGTCAGGGCAGTCAGTGTGGTCATCTACACATACATCTGAATCATCTTAGACCTCCTTAGACATATAGAAGTGTACTTTCCAGCCTGAGAAACAACAGCATTTAGACCACAGATAGTGATTAGGAAACAGAAACATTCTGGTGAATGTTGGTTTTCTTCCATCGCAGTTTTTCATCAGTTTCTAGGAATACTATAAAATACTTTTCTTTGCAGAATGAGAGGACCTTTATTTCTTTAGTTGATGATGAGATATTATAAGCTTCTGAAGTAATTTAATACAAACAAAACCCATCCTCCAGGTACTGTTTGAAGGTATGGAGCTGTGTGGGTGATGTTAATTTCATTTCAGAAAAATGTCCAGATCCTTAATTTATTTTAAAGGATGTTATATATACCTGTTAACTCAACTTCATATAGGATGCAGTGCCAAGTGTTACTTTAACCAGCAATAGTTGCAGACATATCACTTATATTGTGGGTTTGTTTTCGTTTTTTTTTTTTTTTTTTAATTCATCTATATCAGTGTGCTATAAAAGTACTTGGAACATTTTTAAAGTTTAATGTTATAGCTGTTACATGCAGAGTGTTTCTGAGGACAGTTCTATGAAGCTTTGTTTGGGTTGCAATTTTTTCTGAAAGGAACAGATGTCTTTTCTTTTAAAGTAAATAATTATGATGCGGGAATAAGTTTTGAACTTAGATGATCCATAAAAGAAACAGCAACTTTTCGGCCAGTTTTCCATCTTCCTTGTTTTGAAGACAAAGTTTCTTATGGGTGTTTAGATGACAGCGCTACTTAGGTTGCTCTTGTAACAATTTCATTAATAAAATGCATGTGAAATATTTTGGTTTTTAAACTAAAATTCTATTTTAAAGCATATTAAAATATATGGGTCAAAAGGAATTTAGAAATACCTGTTGAAAATGTTTAAAGTATTTTTTGGAAGCTGAAAAGTTGAAGTTTGGGTGTATTTGGTATATTTTCATTAAAGTAACAAACAAGTTTGCTTATTAAAATAATTAGCATTTTATGAAGGAAAGTGATATATTACCTTCAGTTTTGTGGGGTTTTTATAACAGCAAAGCTCAGGATTCTGCTTTTTTTGTGAGAGAGGGGAAGAGAACATAGGTTTGAATCTGAAGTTTTGCACCTGGTAGCTTGTCTACATACCTTTTTGTCCTATTGAGATGATGGTATCTTCATGTTTCTTAGCATTTTTAGCTTGCAATTTGTCATGAACTGTATATTTAGCTTATTTTTGTTCATGTTTACAGCAGGAAGCATTGAGGCACTCTACGCAAAGCAAGAGAACATAAACTGTTTTGAAATACTCCTCCTTGTATCAGGCAATAAAGGCAAAAGTATGTTTCATCAGTACATAGATTACTATTTTTGAGTGGAAGATTGCAGCACTTTCATATGAAGGTGGAGATGATATAAATGTATTGAAAAAGCTGCTTGTCACTTACTAAGAGAAGGTCAAGACTGATAATATTTAAGCTAAGTGTGCCATTTTCTAAGTAACAAAATGAGGCACAAAAAGAAAAGCTTAGTCTGATTCGTAATTTTATTTTTTCAAAGTGTTAAAAGGGAGAACAGGTAACTAAATATTTGTCAACACATTTTTGTATCAGTATTGAGCTTCACACTTAACTGTGAAATATACTAATATGGAGGGAAGTATTAGATTATTTCCCTGATTGAGTCATTGTACTTCAGATACTATTATTCTTATCATACATACATTAGGATTATGCATATAAGTGACATAGACCATAAAAATGAGTTACTTTGAGCTTGACTATGTAATTCTATTTTGTCTTGTCATAATAATAAACATAATTTGCATTTTAATTCGATTTTGGCCTTTGTGACTCAGCTGTGCCAAGCGTTGTGCAGAATATTCAAGGACTGAAAGCAAAATCAGACAGTTAATTGCTGGCTTTGTATTTGGATGCCTGAAAAATGCTCAACTTAGTTTGAGCAGCAAAGACTTGCATACAAAGATTTTGTAGAATTTCTATAACTTGAAATGGAAGTTACCTGTGACCTTGTTACCACTTAATAGTGCAAGTGGTGGAGCCTGACATGGACTAGTAAGTGTCCTTATCTCTTAATGCACACAAATTTATAAGAAACAACACAAATGTCATGCCTCAACAGCAGAATCCATCAGTAATATTATTTATTGTGCAGTTCTATACTGCTTATGAGAAGTTAGAGACTGCTGAAACTTAGTTTTAAATGTGAATTGGGAAAATAGAACCAAATTCTTTCCAATAATGATATCCAGGTTGGCTGTTCATCTTCAGGGTGACCCGTGCCACCTGCTACCACCTGCCCTTGAACTTGAGGAGGGTAAGAAGTGCCTTGTTTCCCCAGCAATTGCATCTTTACCTTTAGGGAAAACACTGATATCTTTAATTATTTATTTTGACCTGAATGCATATAGGGGGACCTGAAAACCTGCACTTTTGCCCCTTGAGAGAGGCAAAGAACTTATTTCCTGGGAACCGTGAGAGCAGCTGTTAAGAAGTCAGCTTTTCTGTTACCAAGGCAGGCCTAATTAACTTCTGCATTGTTTCTTCCCACCCTTTCTGAAGACTTGTGCTGCACACTGTTTCCCATCAGTTTAAGGCAGTAGCTCTTTCTCCCTTCATTTCATTCATGACTATCCATTATTCCTAATGGAGAGAGAGATTTGCTGCAAAAGACAAGGCAAAAATCTCATGTAGTGGACTGAGCATCAAAGTGAGTTCTGGCTCCTGTCAGTAGTCTGGGCTAAGGTGGAGTGTGACCCAGGTATGGAGCAGCAGAGCACCTTTACCCAAGTTCAACCACTCCCACAGTTTGCCTCTTCCAAAAGAAGTGGATGTGAGTAGTTGATCAAGATGCAGCCTTCTGGCATTTAGAAATAATTTAATTCAAGAACTGGTGCTTATGAAATTATTAGGAAATTAGAAATTATGCTGTTACCTTTTCATCTTCTAAAAACATCTTCTGCGTCACAATAGCATTGTATGGAGTTTATGACTTTTTCTAACTAGCAGGACCAAAAGCATGTGTCCATTTTGACTAACCGGCACTGTCTCATTGTGAAACTTTATGCTCATTTCACCAAGAGGAATTTCTTGGAGCATTGTGGATACCGGCTCAAGGAGTATAAAGGACACTGCCATGGAAAATTATAGATTTCTAGAAATAAAATGCGTAGTTAGAATATTTTTCTCTTTGCCTTCAAAAATACCATTCTATCAACATTCAAATAGAAGAATAATAATGTTAACTACAATGGCTGATTATAATGATAAATTGTATGACCAGTCATGAATCAGACTACCTGGGAGGACTACAAAAAGACTGAGAGAGTAGCCAGGGGTCAGACGAGGAAGGCTAAAGCCCTGACAGAGTTAAAATTGGCGAAAGATGTAAAGAGCAATAAGAAAAATTTCTATAGGTATGTAGGAGACAAAAGAAAGACCAGGGAAAATGTAGGCCATCTCTGGAAAGATACTGGTGTACTGGTTACCCAGGACATGGAGAAGGCTGAGGTGCTCAATGACTTTTTTGCCTCAGTCTTGACCAAAAAAGCCTCTTGTCTCACCACCCAAGTTGTGAAAGGAATGAGCTGGGACTGTGAGGATAAACCACCACTCACTGTACTTGAAGAGCAGGTTAGAGAACATCTGAGGAACTTGAAGGTGCACAAGTCCATGGGACCTGATGCAATCCACCCGCGGGTCCTGAGTAAAAAACTTAAGTAGGGTTCAGCGTTTAACCTGTGTACACTACATATGTGTACACATATGTGTACATTGAGGTTCAACCAGGCCAAGTGCAAGGTCCTGCATCTGGGTCGGGGCAATCCCAGGCACAACTACAGACTGGGCAGAGAGTGGCTCCAGAGCAGCCCTGAGGAGAAGGACTTGGGAGTACTGGTGGATGAGAGGCTCAACATGAGCTGACAATGTGCTCTTGCGACCCAGAAGCCAACCGCATCCTGGGCTGCATCAAGAGAAGCATGGCCAGCAGGTCGAGGGAGGTGATTCTCCCCCTCTACTCTGCCCTCGTGAGACCTCACCTGGAGTACTGTGTCCAGTTNCTGATCTAGTTGGGGGTGTCCCTGCTTCTTGCAGGGGAGTTGGACTAGATGACCTCTGGGAGTCCCTTCCAACTCAAATCATTCTATAATTCTATAATTCTATAATTCTATGATTCTATGTTTAAAAGAAGAATCTAAAACTGTCCTGTAAATATTAACCAATCTTATTGTAAATAGAAAATTATCTTTTCAAACAGCAAATTGTGAGAGCTTTTGTCCTTTGAAGTTTTGGGGGATTTTTTTTAAGGTTCCTCTGAGAAGATTTGGAGATAAGAAATTGTGGTTCAAAGTTCAGTGCTTCTTAGTAAGCATTTCTGTATTGGGAATGGAAGCTCCTCTCTAAAGTAGGATTTGGTCTTGGAGGTTATTCTGTGCAGGTAAGAGGGGGCTGGATACTTATATTTTAGATTCTTGAATTTCATGATTTAAAGAGAAACGTTAAGTAGACCATTGCTGGTTTAGGTCTAATTCTTAAGTCAGCGTCATTTAGGATATGAGGAAGGCAGTTCTTAAACTAGTGGAGTTCTGATTTTTCAATTTAAAAAAAACTTTTGAAAGATACTGTTTGTTCTTTCCTGCTTCAATGCTCAATCTGATCACATCCTGTTACAGGTTTAACACATCTCTAAAAGGCTTTAGTCAAACTCTTTGAATACTTTAAGCTTGAATGACAATTTCAATACGGCTTTATATGAAAAAATGTGCACTTTTAACTAGAACCAGAATGTTCTCAGTGTTTTGGCTTTCTGACGTCTTTGTCCCATAATCAACTTTAGGAGGTACTGCAGGTGGCTTGAAGGTAGAGTGAGTTAACGATTAATAAGGATTTACGCAGCTTTTTGCGTCACTTCTTATTTCCAAATCATTTGCTAACAAGTCACCTAAGGGCTTAAAATCGACCAGGACAATAAACAACAGGAGCCTGTAGTGCAATTGATGATGATGAACAAAGAAAATAAATTATAGAATTCAAAGTAAGTATTTTATTGATTGCACTTGACAGTATAAAAATTTGTTTTATTGTAAGAAATTCAAAGAACCAATTGAAATAATGATTCTCCTGTTGTGATTTTATATAGAACCTAAACTTTCCTCTTTATATTTAATGCGGTGATTACTCAATTTATCAAATGTTGTTGATATAGCTCTTTCTCAAGAGTGTTCACTTAAGTGGATATCAGTATTAATATATCATTTTTCCAGGTTTGGGTTTTTTTTTTCTGTTATTTATAAGTTATTTGAGTTTGTCATTACAGCAGGAATATATCTCCAATTATCACATAACTAAAGGAACAATAAAACCAGCCATTTCCATGGCCTTATTGAATGAAGGTTTTTGTCTAAAGAGTGTGGTTTCTTCTGCAGGTCTTCTGTTCAATTTAAACCTCAGGATCCTTTCAAATAAGATTGTCTTTTATAAATATTTATCTAATGATAGCTATAGCTTTTTAAAGAGAAAAAACTTTACTGAATGTGAAATGGCAGGATTTTTTTTTTATTACAGTACTCGATCACACTTGCTTATACATTGGCAAACTCTTCTCATTCGATAATTCTCACAGATTCCATATAGTAGTACTTAAGAAACTACATAAGAATTGAATTTTGTAATTGGTGCTGAGTTGACTCTCCTGCTTCTACAGGTTCTTACAATACTGAAGTGTTTAGGTTGAAAGTTAAGATTTAGTTCAGTTTTCAATAGATCAATACATTCTAAATAACAATACACACATATTTAATTATAACTGTGTTCTAGTCTTAAAAGCCAAACAGAATGGAGAGATATAAACCATGTATTTTAGTGTCACTTTTTGTAGCAGCAAGTAGGAAACCAAATACTTGCAAGTATCAGCTTTGATACTATAAAGATATACAGCCCACATCCCATATTTCAGGATAGGTGATGAGCATCATTACCCATGGATGTTTGTTCAATTCCAGCACTTTGCTTAAGTTTCTAGGCTATTATGGTCATAATTAAAAAAATTGTTTACATCTTTTATGTAATGGCTTCTAATGCTATACAAGAGAAGTAGAAAGGTGTGTGACCCAGTTATAAGTAGGATGCAGTTAAGACAGTAACAAATATAAAGGATAATTCACTGATCTTGCTTCCTCACTGGTAAAGAATCAGATTTCAGGAGAAGGGGACATAAAAAGATAGTATAAAAACTTTTAAAGGATTGTTTCTAAAATTAACAATAGAATGAAACACATCTGTCCATGTTTCTGTGCTTCAGTTTTTAATTTTACTTTTATTTGATGCTCTGAGCAAAAATAATAGCACAATCTTCATTAAATGGTTATAAGGTAATTTTTTCAGGCATAGGTTTTTGTAAAGTTTTACCAAAATCTTCAGAAGACTTTAAAGAAAAAAAAAATATCCACAGCATGCAAAGTGGTTTTAAAACGAAGTAATGTTATGGAAAACAAGGTTACTTTTTTCTGCTTTACTACTCTGTCAGAAAACAGACACAAAAGAATAATGAGTTCCTTATAATGCGAACAAGATGGGAGATCAGAACTTTGTGAAAAAATGAGGATTTAGTAGTACTGTTTCTCCTTGCACTGCGTTCATGGCTTAAACAGAAAGGTTAAAAACCCTACAACTTACAGCAGCAGCTCCATACCCAAACTCTTAAGTGCTAATTGTAGCATGCAAACTTTAATAGACATTTTCAGTTTTACTATACTACACAATGTACATCACGCTAACAATTTATATATCTTCTGTTTGAGTCACAAGAATGATTCTAGAAAAATAATGGTTGCAACCAGAGCTGTCTTTCATCTCTCAACTAAAAAATAAAACCAAAATACCTTCTGATTTAGCATTTAAATCATCCAGTCTTTCATTAACTGTGTTGCATTCAAAGACTTATAGAATCAATCAGAAGAAGAACAGATATTACCAGAAAAAGTCTGAAGAAATTACATTGTCAGTCTAATTTAGGAACAACAATAGTTGTCATTTTGACCCATAGGCTTTCCAATGTTTAGTTCAAGAATATGAAGACACTCATACCATTACATATATTTCCCAAAGGAAAGGAAATTCAGATAGCTTGCAGCACTGGACCAACAGTCACATAAGGAAACAAAAGTCAGTTTGACTTCTAAGACTAGAATATGTTTATAATTAAATTTGTGCATTGATACCTAGAATGTATTGCTGTATTGATAACTTTTTCTGTGTTTTCTTTAAAGGATATTTTCTTCTGTGTGTAAAAAGTATAAGAAACATCGGGGAGATTCATGATGTTGCAGGTACTTTGTAAAGTATAAGTGTTGTCTTAAAGCTAATGGGATAAAATAAATGCTGATGCCTTATTAATAAAATTAATTGGCTTCTTTCATGTTTAAGGGAAGTTCTTGTAGATACAAAATTTTAAAAATTGTAATGAAAGTAAGGGGCCCAAAATATTGTAGGTATAAAGAAAAAACACCACAGAACCACCCCCACCCCCCAAAAAAACCCAATCCTAAACCCCACCAAAACCAACCAAACTTTGAAAGCAAAGTGAAGGTCTCAAAATTCCGAGGGCCTTTTTTGTTTCTCTTTGGGAGTTGTGTGATTGGCGTCTGTAATGTTTACTTAAATTTTGTGTTCCATTAAAGAGAAAAGAAACAATGGGAGGAATGCATCCTATCCATAAAAACAGTATTATCAATGGTAATTATAGCTAAAAGTGATTGTACATCTGAGATGATCTGCTATTCTAAGAGAACTCTTCCATTTGAGGTATAAGGCTAAGTGTGTATGCAGTGGGAAAGTTGGAAATATCTGTGAACTATACACAGAATTTTGTAACCTACAGAATTTTGATAAGGTTTTCTTATCTAGTATTTTGAAAATAAACTTGCTTTATTTTGAAGAAGCTTCTGTACTAATCAGAAGATGAAATAGTAGCGTAAGGTCTTTGCTTGAACTCGGACTGAAGCGGAGCAGCTTAGGCAGGGAATGTCTCTTACTTTGGCGCGTTGATTTTCTGTCAACTTTTATAATGCTTGTTTTTGTTTATAGTCCAATTTTGGAGTTGTCTAGAATTTTAAGATAAATTTATTTGATAATGAGTCCTTGCGTCACACTGCTGAATTGAAGATTGTCCCAAGTTGTTACATACTTTCTTTGGCTTTTGTTGGAATGTACCTGGGAAGAGTTGAAAGAACTGATTGAAACTGTCAAACTCTGAGTTGTGAGTGATGTGGTTTGCAAGAAGTGGAAGTATAACTTCTTTCCTGGGCTATGTCAAGTGATACCAAGAGACCACCATATGGTGGCATTGAAGAGGCATTTAACTGGGCTGTGGAAGGATATGCACTGTGTAGAGCTCAATCCTTTTGAAGGACAGGAACTTGCACGGCTGAGAGGACCAAGGTCTTTCTTGCACATGTGCTTCTCTAGAGCTTGCCTCTGCCCTGTGATGGTAATTGTTTAATGGAGTTTGAAGGAATGAAGGATTTGGAACGTTATTCGTAATGGTGGGATATTTTTGCCTTTCTTCTCATACAAGAAAGGGTTTAAATTTGTATTTCCTCTGTGCAAAGACTAAAGGTATAAATTGTAATGCAGCAGAAGATTGGGTATACTATTAAAAGTGGGGACATACCCAAGGCAGCAAACATGCATTGCTTCACCATTGCCCTCAGCAAGTGCAGTCTTACATGGACCTGTCCCCAATCTGGCTTTTTTCTGTGTAAAAACTTGTGGCTTGAACACTTGTTCCTTCTTGAGATGAATTTCCTCTTGCTAGCCTGGACAAGTACACCTGCTGATGGGTGTATGTGTGTGTGCCAAAGCAAACCAAACAACTAGGTCTGTGTTTTTGAACAGTGTTTAAAATATTATGGTTATTCCATCTCTTAATATTCTGTGATTCCATAGTATCAGAAAATAAAACAGCATTAGGAAGTTTTGTGCTGCAAATTAAATGAATATGGCAAGTAAAAATGTCAACTTTATTGAAAGGATTAAAAGCTGCCTTATGTTTACAAAAGAAATTTACTATTCATAGTCTATTGTACTTTGAATGGGCAGTTGCTGTTTTTTGTTCTTTTTTTTATCTTCAGCATTTGCTGCTACTCAATGGAGTTGTTTTACGGCTGAAAAAACCCCCATGCTTGCAATATATATGTAGGGTATAATTCACTATTTGAAAGGTACTTGTAGACAATTTTCCTTACAGTACCTTTTTTTTCTACTTAGGATCAAGTACTGAAAATGGAATAGACAACTCAGCAATGACAATGTTGAAGTATGTGTAATGAGTATATGTATTTTGTGTACCCATGATGGGTAAGAATTTCTTTTGGCATTTTATTCCTGTTGCACTTCTGTCTTGAGGCTGGTGCTACCATAATGCTATTTTCTTTTTGAAATGAACAGGCCTTAAATGTTAATATTGTTATTTTAATTACTATTTAGTATCATCTGAATTAGTTTGTAAATTTTCACATGCTGGGTCTAAAGGTCCGTTTTGTTTTTTTTAAGTTTTGTAATGAAAGATCAGTAAAAATCTACAGGTCCTACAGATGCACCCAGCTGCATGCTTTTTGTGGAAGAAAATCTTGAGCAATTTTAAATGTGAACCAAAGTTTTTTGTGTATATTTGCTGAATGCAGGGCATGATAGAGATATTTTCAAAATAGAGGGAGGGAGATTTAGATTGGATATTAGAAGGAAGTTCTTTACTGTAAGAGTTGTGGAGCACTGGAACAGGTTGCCCAGAGAGGTGGTGGATGCCCCATCCCTGGAGACGTTCAAGGTCAGGTTGGATGAGGCCCTGAGCAACCTGATCTAGTTGGGGGTATCCCTGCTTCTTGCAGAGGTGTTGGACTGGATGACCTCTGGGAGTTCCTTCCAACTCTAATCATTCTATGATTCTATCATTTAGATTACTTAGCTCACATTCTGATCTCTGAAATGGGAATAATAATGCCTATTCTTTGAGGAATACTTAAAAAGGTGCTGAAGACAAATGATTTGAGTTGAACTTGCTATTCAAGTGATAGATTCATTAGTGACTCTGTGAACAGTTGACAAGCTGTGATAAAGCTGCCTGCTGAAGGAAAGAGGAGGAGCACCATCTCAGGGGAGTTCCTTCTGAACAGGACAAGCTTCATTACTCCATTCGGGTGGCACCTTAGACCATGGCTAACGGTAGGATAAGTCCTTCTCACTTCTAGTTCAGAGTATGCTCAGGGAAGATCAGTCCTCCCACAGCCTCCCACAGTTTAAGTCCTTTGTGAGCCACAACTGAACCATCTCTACTATTATGAGACAGTGGTTTTCAGAGGTTTATAGCCTGACCAAAGGCAGATGGCTACATATAGTAACTTGTGAAAAACACATCTCCAGAGGCCAGTCTCAGTGTGAGGCTAAGGGGAGCCGCAGTCTCTTCCTTATCAATACTCAGGACAATATATATTTTGTACCCTAGTGACAGGGTAGAGGGTTTAATTACTGGACAGCTTTTACTTCCTTCCAAATCCTAATCATAGCTGCATTTCACAGTGTTGTTACACTTCAAGTTCCAGATTCGGAATGGTGAACTGCTGGATGTGCCAAGTTAAATGTAAAATTTAAAAAACCAGCAGATTTCTTCTAACTTCATTTTTGGACATGAGACGACCTGTTTTGTAGAAGTCCCTCAGCATTTCAGCTAGACTGAAATGGAAAATGTTTCCATTAATGGTTATATTTTAACAAGATTGTACAATGAGGTTTAGAAAGGAAGAGATTAGTAATGCTTAAACTTAGTGTTTGATCAAGATGCTGTACCCTTACCTATGTGGGACCCTAGATCAGTTTTCCTGTCATCTTAAGAGCACTGTCCTGTCCCTTCTCCCTGGATGTAACCCTAGTTTGCACATCTAAAAGTCTATTTTTGTGTAGGAATAGCTGGAAGGATTTGAGTATTAAGCTCCACAAATTCACCATAATTTTGTCCATTATCTGAGTGGCTGCAGACTGTTAGTTTGACAAGCATGGCCCATGATTTGTATCTCTTGCAAAATTAAATGTACAGACAGTTTTAAATAGTTGTGCTATAGAAGGTATTGAAAGGCTGTGGAAAGCTGCTTGCCACTTAAAGTGTTTATGAGAGAGGGTATCGTAATGCTTATTTTTACAACTTGAATTTTACTAGACTGTCTTTTGGTTAAAGGTACTATAAATGTTTAAAAAATGCCACTAACTCAAAACTGCTTACTCTACTTTTGGGCATACTTTTGAAAAATGAAAGAGAAATAATATCTGCCTTGTTTTGCCCTCAAATCCAAGTAAGAGGATCTTATGAGGTAAAAAAATAGTATTTTTATACCATCTATCACCTTTGTTAACATTTTATTAGACATAAATCATGTGGTTTCGGATTGCATAGTGACAATATGGTTCACCATGTATTCTATTTTTATAACTTTATTTAAAACTGACATGTAACTTGCTGTACCTGAAACCCCAAGTGAGCCAGTTATTGGAGTGTAACAAAGTTTTGACGTCAGAACTGCTATTTATTCCACTGGCAGCCATTAGCGATGCATTACCCTTTGGCACTTGTGTTTTCAGAAACATGGTTAAATTTTTATGACTGGTTCTAGCCAATTAGGGTTCTTTCTCAATATAGAAATAAGGGAAGAGATCCTTTTTATAGCTTGCTAAATGTAGCTTTCCAAAAACAACAGCATAAAAATATGAATTATTGCACTCAGAGTTTACAAAACATACTATTGAGCCACACTTCGGTTTGCTTGCTGTACACGTGTGTTTGAGAGGCAGGGGTTAAGGTAGGCTGCCTTGTCAGATGCATGAGCCTTTATTAGAATTTAATGTCATTACAGCTGAGTCATGCTTGCAGGTCAGACTGGTAACTTCAGTAGGATGTAGAAAGGGGCTGGAGGCTTAAGGGAGAGACAACTGGGGAGATCTGGGGAGTCTGGAGGAAAACTGGTGGGAGGTGGGCCTGGCTGATACAAATGGATTGTAGAGAAACCTCACTAGAGGCTTTTGCTAGTTGGCTTCCCTCCTGAAATTTAAACTTCAGCAACACCTAGGCTTCAGAGCATCTGTGTGCTCTACATAGTGTGCTGGAACAGCTGTGTGAGACGGTGCTACAGGATGCCGTCTCTGTTCTGGCAGTAAGAAGTGCTGTTGTGTGCAAACTGAACCTACCAAGGACAGGCTTTCCTTCTGTATCATTTTGATGATCTTCTCCTGGGGGCTTGGTAATATGTACTGTGTATTTGTGCGTGAAGTCACTTGTCTACAGAAGTTACAAAACACTTGTTTGTGCATGTTGCTTTACTGTAGGTTTGTATTGAAGGGAATGCTCTTTTATGTAGGAAGATATTTCCTGTTCTTGCACTTTATTCATGATCTTGTATTCTTTAGAGCAGTAGTAGAACTATTGTCAACTTTTGTCATACAAAGTTTCCTGCAAAAATGCTTCTCTGAAGTCTGATCTTGATAATTGGCCACGTTTAATATATTTTGTAAGTGGTCATGATTGCAAACTGAAGTTTCTTAACTTTGCCAGCCACATCCTAATTTTCCAAGTAAATAGAAGCTGCTTGATCTTAGTGTCAGGCACTTGCATTTATGTGAAATGTTGAGGAGATACGGTCTTCAAGTAATTCCAGGTGAACAACCACCTCTTGAGCAGCCTCGAGGGGGAAGAGTTTTGCGTATTGTGTTTCTAATTCTTGTATTTGTCATGTGCATTTGACAGGTCTCACAGCTATCTCCCGTAACTTGGGCATTTGTTCCGGGTGCTGCAGGATCTGACAGCAGACACAGCATGTCAGGTCTCTTGCTATCCTCTGTTTTAGCGACATTACTAAATTAATGGAGACAAACAGTTTATTCTAGCACGATAGCAAACAAGAGAATTGTTGAAACATGGAGTAGAGAACAGTAGTTGTGAGGCCTAACAAGGAAGGGGTTTGTTTGCTGGAAGAGTTGGTCTGAAAACCAGAATTGTCTCAACACTGTCATCAGAGGCTTTGATAACGAAGTACCCTAAAACTTTAGCTAACACCTTGACACAAATCATGTGTTTGCAGCCACAGCTTTGCAGCAGCCACAGCTTTGCAGCAGCCTGTCTGACAACATGAAACACAGTCAGTGATCCGAAGACTGGAATTGTGCCCAGACCTGGGACCATAGGGATGCCTTGGACCCCCCAGTGGTAGCTGGTATCCATTCTTCTTTTTCTCCCTATACCTATCATGGGAAGACAATAGCACTGCATTGTTTGATTGAAGCACAACCCCTTGGCACGGTTGCCTTGATCGTTTGCATGTTGAGATGAGAGCAAACTAACCATCACCGTGTCCACCTGAAGTGAACTGTGACATTTGTCCAGGGTACTGAAAACAAAGACTGCCTAAGAGATGATGGGATTTGGAAACCATTAAAAGAAAAAGAAAAGCTACACTTGATTCTGGAAGAGAAGGTAAACTGCATGAGATGTTTCCAGTTTCTTTGGGAAAAGCAAATAGGCAATTCAGGAGAAAGGAATTTTTTTTTTATTTTTTTTTTCCTAAGCAGCAGTGTGAAGGAGACATCAAGTCTTCCAAAAAGCAGGAGTGGCCTTGGTTACTCATGTGTGCATATTTTGTCCTTTCTGAACATTCACTCTGAACTGTTTGCTTTTAAGTTCAAAACATCAAAAAACCCACAGGGGTTTTCCTATATGATTCTTTCAGTATATTTTTAAAAGAAATTTTATAGTGGACAGGTCAGTTGTTTGGTTTTTGTGGTTCAGAGGGAGATCACTAACAGTCGTCTCTTCTTTGGATTGTGGGTGTTTTGAAACTCTTTGTTAGCTAGCTGTCTCTGTACAGATGTCTCTGAATGCAAGTACGAGGTTGGCTACTTTTGAAAAATGGAAAAATACTTTGTCTCAAATTTAAGAATTATGGTTTAATGTTAACTGAGCTTTAAAAATACTTTTTTGCTTTTTAAAAATACTTCCCCAGCCCTTTTCCGAGTGCTAATAATTTGCTCTCACACACACACACACACATATATATGGGTAGTACTTGGAATAGTCACTTTTGGAAAGCTGAATAACAGTCATAGGCTTTCTCTTGCTACTGCATGTATAAGACTGGGAGAGATGATCATTTGTTGGAGAACTTGCTGTGCAAAAGGAAATTAGAGTAGTATTTTAAAAGGCTTGGAGTTAATTGTCAAAAAAAATCATACTTAGGCTATTACAAGCTACAAAATCTAGATATGTGGATATCCCTGACATGCAGGTTGTTCTTAATCACGAGAGCAGGCTCTCAAATGAAAGAATTTTCAGTGCAGAAACTGCCCTTAAGTACAATATGTATATGTTAAAGGCCCAAACCAGTAATTTCTATGCTCAGATGTTATAGCACAGCCAGTAGTTGCACAATATTTCTTCAATTTTAGTTCCTTTTTTGTAAGCATTTCCTTCTTCAATAAAATAATGTATGTTTATCACAAATGCTAGCTTTTTAGATTAATCTGTTAGAGACTATTTGTCATCAATATGCTACATTAACCTTCATAATGCATATCTATAATTCAGATGCAGTGTATTTTCTCATTGTCACAGGAATAAACAGAAGAGTTTAACAGAAGAATAGCAATGGTCCATAAATTAATTTCAGATGTTTTTTATTTTCTTAACATTCACAGTTTCATTGGGAACTGGATCAAACTAGAGATGCAAGGTACACAAGTGATTATTTATTTAAAGTCCAATTGGTGAGGTATTGTAATGGAAGGATTCTTGTGAAGTAATGAGTCATATCTACAATTCAGTGTTTCAACCCTCTTAACTGCAACCAGAGTTTGGGAAAACTGTGGTGTAACTGTAATTTGCTTGATTTTAATTTGTGCAAAATTGTGAAAACTCCGTGATTTCTTATCACTTAGATGAGATTTGTTTGTAATGAATGTACTTAATTTGATCTTTATCGACGTAGTGGAAAAGAAGCACAGCTCATAATCATTTGGATTGTGCACTGGTAAAGGAGAAATAATAATGAGAAATAATAGTAAGAAGTAAATAAGTCCCAAGAAAAGACAAACTTTATTTCCCTACACAATAGGGAGAACATTTTAGTGGTGGTTTTTGTTTTTTTTTTATTTTTTTCTGTGAACATCCAGTTGTCGTTTAGAGATTGTGGAAATCGTAATGCCTCAAGAATACTTACATGTTTGCATTGATACTTTGTGGAGAAGTAGTGGGGAAGAATATGGAAGAGAGCAGGAAATTCAGGGATGTGAATTGGAGGAAAAAAAAAAAAAAAGCAACCAAAGGATAAAAAATGATTCTTGAAGACTAGAACTATATGCATGTTTTGCTGGGGAAAAATGGAGAGTCAGAAAAATCCCAAAAGGCACAAGCAACTTGAATAACTCACAACTAAAGGAGATAGGACATTTTAAAGTCAAATAATATCAATCAGATATTAAATTAATTGAAAAGATGTACATGTTGAATGTGACAGGCAAAATGGCAAAGAACAGAAGTTAAATATCGATTGACCATTTAATACCAGTAGTTAAAATTTCAGGGGAAGTCTGAGGTAGCCAAAATTCTTTAGTGGAATCCTGAGGGTATGTCTTCAAGATATCTACTTCTAGCAAGGAATACTGAGTGAACAACCTAAGGTTTGTTATTTAGATACAAAAATTAAATTGCAGTGTACTATGTACAATTGTGCTTTTCTTTCTCGCTTCATTTCTTGCTCTGCAGCAAAGATATATATGCCATCCTTAGAGTTGCCATGGAAAGTACCCTGGCTTTACATCTCTCTGTCCACTTCAGCTTGAAATCGATCAATGAAAACATTTCTAAGCATTTGGTCTGTTCAGACTTGGTTCTTCCGCTGAGTGTAGAGCTTTCTGGAAATGACCCCCTTTTTTTTTTCTTCACCCACCCCTTATATCCGTGTTCCGTTTTGAACTAAAATTTTCAATTTCTCATTTGAAGTGGGCATTAGCTGCCCACATTAGAGTTTTTATTACCACTGTTTAAATTTAAAATACTGTGTGTAACATTTTCTGTCATATTTGTCCAGCTGAGATTTTATGAAGAAAAAATCCTATGCACTTTTTGTACACACAGTACAGAAAAAAGGATTATTTAAGTCCTGTGGGTAATGACTTTTGGTTCTCGGGAAGCAATACGAATTACAACACACAAAAGAAGAAATGTGGGTTGTCTGTGTTGTACTGCTTTAAAAAATAAAACAAATAATAATTTTCTACATGCTGCTTTTCTACATTTCTGAGGAGGTTTTTGTAGGTTTTATTACAAACTGCAGTTTGTATGCCAAAGATACTTTGATGTTCATAATGCAGGAGGAAGGAGAGACAGTCAAAAATTACTTTTGCAGACTCTAGCAGAAAGTTGTATATCCAAAATGTAGTTTGTCAATTCAGACTACCACCTTACTAATAAATAGACTAGAAAGAGTAGGCACTATGATCCCTACCTGTCAGAAATATACTTGGGAAATTGTTGACTGCAGGGATGGGAGGTGATAAGTGTGTGAAGGGGGCTATTTTGCCTGTATTTCTTGACTAAAGAAACAAATCAATGATAAAAGAAAGAACTAACTCCCCAGTGTGGTCTTTAGAAGTATCAGGAAATAAGACAGAATAGAGAATGGAGTGATATAGGCAAAAATTTGATCAGTCGCTTTTTCTAAGACATTAAATCAGATGGTAACAAGTTAACATTAATGACAAATTTCCTGATCAAATATAGGCATGAAACAACTTCAGTCCTGAATGATTTCCAAAAGGAAATGAAAATAAGCCATGGATGTCAGAAACATGAGTTTTAAACACTGTAAAGTAATTAACGTGGTTAATTTTTCTTGATCTAAACCAAAATCAAATATATTTCTGGAATTCCAAAAGGGTATATTCCTTTCCTTTTCTTAGTAACCCTCTTAAGTAGGAGGAATTGTTTAAGCAATCTGTCTTGGTGATTTTGTGTGGTTTATATGTAAATATTTTTTTCCAGAAGTCTGATGTAGAGCTGCTTTGCTGCACTTCAGCCAAGCATTCCTTGACTTGCTCTCACATATCATGCAGAATGACTGAATACTGACGTCGTCTTAACTTCTTAGAGATAAGCATCCTGATCCCCTCCAGCATTCTTTTATCCAGAAAGAAAAACAAAACAAAGCACAACTTTCAGACATGTTTTCTAACCAACTTTTTTGGTACCTGGATCTCTTTCAGTTTGTTGACTGCTTTTCTTTTTTAAACACTGTAAAACTTGGCCCAGTACTTCAGGTGAGACCTAATTAGTTCTATGTCACATGGAATAATTGACTCTGATTTTGTTTATCAGACTGTTGTGAATTATATGGTGAAGATATTTGCCAGTTTTCTTAATAGTATCATCTTCAAATGTAAAATATTTTGTTGAATGATGTAATTCTCCAATTTTGGAGGGGTGGTTTCGGGCTTTTTTGAGGGTGTTGGTTTATTTCTTTTCAGAACTATGCTCATTTTGTTGTCCTGAGCTTTCCAGGTAAGAACTATAGCAAACTTTTTTTTTTTTAAAAAAAGTTATTACTTTTCCATCAGGACAGAAAAGAAGGCCTTGCAGCAGCCCCAGGATTGGTGCCTGAAAATACTTTGTCAGACTACCATCCCTTCTTCACTTAAATGATGAGGGATACATTTTTGAAAAGGCCCCAAAATATTTTGACATGATTTAAGTCTTTGCCCTGTTCCTTCATTATAAGAAGAAATATGTAATGCAATGAATGTGTCATTATCCCTTCACCTCATAGAACCAGAACTCTCTGATCATAATTGAATCTGCATCTTCCGTAACATTTTATTTGTTCACGTGTGTATCATATAATTCAAGGGTTGTATGGATGAAAGCAGCATGACATCAGAACTGCCTTACATGGAGAAGTCAGTCCAAATGCATTAATGTTGAGCGATCAGCCTCACAGAGGAAGTTCTTTGGGCAGTATTTTCTGTATTCCTTTGTAAGATGGAACAATAGCTCTGGGATCACTTGAGGATTACTTTTATAAATAAAATTGAACTATACACTTTGTAACAAATCTAATAACCATATCGTGAATCTAACACAGAAGTCATTGGTATTGCAAGAGGTTTGGGGTGGGTGTGGAATTTACTGAGCCAAGTTCATGGCAGTAGTTTCCAGATTATAACTGGAGGTATGCTTGTCCTAAAAATAACAAGTTCTTCTGGATGGTTTTATTGAAATCTGTTTGATTTTTATTTGCTATATCATTTTTGGGAATTTTATACAAATTTTTTAGATGTAGTTATACTTAGTTTTATGGTATGCCACCATAGGGAAGAGTATCCTATCGGTAGTACTTCATACTGCTGAAATGAAATAGTAGGGGATTTATTTAGCATGTCCCATGGGAGTTTTGAAACTACTGGAGAATGTTGTAGGAAAACCAGTGGAGCCATCTAGTGTCTTTTGAAGAATTTAACAGATTATCTGTGGCAATGAGAAATTTATTCAACATGGTAATTTTTTAATTTAAGGTTCAGGCATTTGTGTTTATATTGGTGTCATCAGTCCAGCTTGTGAATAAGAACAGAAATATATTTGTTTAGTGACAAAAATGATTTTTTTGTTTTCCAGTGAGGATTATTCTACAAAGTAATAATTTGTTTCTGCAAATTGTAGCAAATGGAGATCAGTGAAATTCCAGTTATTGACACTTCAATGAGAAACTGTGTAATAACTGTCAAGTCAGTTATTTTGAGTGTGCGTAATACTGATCCGTAAACTGGTTTGTATTTACAGTTTGATTCTTAAATTTTTCATGTAATCAGGTAATGATGAGTGATTATTTCGTGTCCTGCCAAGAATCCAACATCAAAAACTTTCAGTCTTATATTAGTCTTTGATACAGAAAAGGAACCTGATTGAAGTAATTGTTTAGTTTTCAGTTTGACAAAACCATAACCAGAGGTGTGTCAGGCGAAATTTTTTTTATGCTTGGACTAAGTACATATGGTTTTTGCCTTAATTCCATGTTTATATTGAGCAAGCCCCTCTAATTAGATCTCCCTTGAGCAGGGGAGAGGTCTAGAATACCTCCAGAGGTCTCTTCTGACAAATTATTCTCAGTTCCTGTGATTCTAAGGTAAAAAGATGACACCCTTAAAGTTCTGCTTAGCAGTCTGGACATTTGTGAATCAAATAGATTCTCAGATAATTCCTGTTTTGGAAAAACTTCAGTTTAAAGCAATGCCTTAGTAGACTGTACTTGTCAGATGAAGCATGTCAATGTCACGTTACTGTGTATTTCCTAACATTTCAAAGGGCATTCAGCTTCACGTGGAAGTTACATGTAATTATTTTGTTTATAAGGCCTTAGCTTCTGATAAGGCTCAGAATACAAAAGAAAGTGCTAGCATAATAAGTGCTAGCTACTATGCAAAACAGATGGAAAACTGTTCCTAAATGGAAGACTTACAGTTTACAAAGTACTAAGCCATGGAGCATAATGTTTAAAATGCTCTTTGCAGATAAGCCAGTTCTCTTTTATTCTGGTTGGAAAGAAATATAGTTAAAATACCACTGAATTTGGTTTTGGATTTTGGCTTTTTTTCTTGTTGGTATTGCCAAACTCTGCTTTCATATTGCATGAAGTTAATGCCTTTAGACTATTTTCTCTCTCTCTGTGGAAAAATAAATACTAAACTTTGTCCAATAATGATCAAAAATTGTTCATCTTGGAATCTTAATAATTCTTTTGTAGCAGCAAAAGGGTTTAGGAGTTGTTTTCTCTTTCTCTGAATTAAAAAAAAAAAACATAAAAAATATCTGAGAGCAGTGTCTTTTGAGTTTGCAATCAGCAAATAGCAGTTTCCAGTCAATATTGGTGTTCTGTTTTTTTCAAAAATCCCTAGTAATCACTTTGGGAAAAATTAAGAGAAAGAAGCTTTTTCAGAGCCCCATCTTGTACCTCTGTGTTCATTTTCCATTTTTCTAAAAATGAAATGAATCATTTTTACATAAGGTCTACATTATACTTAGGTTGGAGTATGTTTATACACTTGCAAAATATGTATATGTCTTGATAATTTTTAGTATCTTCCGGGTGAACTTTACTATGAAGAATTACAATAGATGTTCAAATATAAACATGCTTCAAGACTCCTAGATCGTTGAATCCATTTCCTGGTAGGACACTGCATAATTTAATCTCCTTCACTGTGCTCTATCTTAAAAGTAATTAGGAGTTCTATATACAGTGCTCCAGCTATTCTAGACTCCAATTTTTCATTACACGAAACTTTAAGTTTCCTTTTAAAGTAGTTTCTTAATTTAATTATAGTTGAATAAAATTAACTAATCGTTGATTAATATGTATTAGTTCTTTTCTCTCCCTGGCATGTAAAAATACTCAGAGAATATTAACATCTATTTTTGGTCTTTTTTGTACGCAAAACAGATCTGTGTTTTTTGTTGTAGTTTCATCTAATAATATTAGCTCTCGTTTCTTCTAGTCATGCTGTTAAAGTTTCTGTGTGCCAATACCACTTCTAGTTTCTGTTAGGTAAGGGTCCTGCAGTGATGTCCAATGCTCTGAATGAAGCATTGCCGTTACAGAATCCCAGAACATCAGGAGTTGGAAGGGACCTCGAAAGTTCATTTAGTCCAACCCCCCTGCCTGAAGGGTCACCTCAATTAAATCACACAAACGCATCCAGATTGGTTTTGAATGTCTCCAGAGAAGGAGACTCCACAACCTCTCTGGGCAGCCTGTCCCAGGGCTCTGTCACCCTCACTGTGAAATTAATAATTTTAATTAATGTCATACTTTCAATTAATGTCATCAGACCTTAATGTCTTGTATGTCGTAAGACATTAATACTTGTCTGTTCCCAGTGACTTCTGACTTGTACTTCCTAGGGTTCTGTTTCCCTGTTTATGGCTATAATCACATCTTTGGATGTTGCTTATGAATTTTGTCATTCATCAATGGTGTACTTGCAATGTATTTAACTAGATTTATATTACCTCTTCTAGGTTAATAGAAAGTTGACTACAGATATTTTTTGCCTATGGGTGTTTCAGTATTGTTTCACGAATAGTTTAAATGGACTTATGCACCAGCTTAGGTTGTGATTGCTTTAGAGTGCCATTTATGTTCTTCCATGTTATTTCCCCTACATGGTATCTTTTAAGCTTAAGTTGTCTATGTTGGCTGCCTGAAAAAATCAGATTGTTTTGATTATGTAACTGTTTAGTTACCGTTTACTCTCAATGGAGGTGACTCACTGTTTTGTTTCTTCTTGTGGGACACTTTTTTTTTTTTTTTTTTTTTTTAGGAATCTCAATTTGGATATATTTACCCAGTTGAGCAAAAGAGAGCAGTAATTTAAAACTGTATGTGTACTTGAAGAACAAAATATTATTTAATAAATATTCTCTTCTTCCATTACATTCAATTCCTGTATTTAGTTAAAAGATAATTTGCACAATTTCTGGATATTCATTCTGTGGGAAGGAACCCCATATGAATGCTCCATCTCATGATTTGTGTGAAGTAAAAATGACAGTACAGGAAACATTGATTGTCAGAAAAAAATTAATCACTGGTGAAATGCAGATAAATTTGCCAGCTTTTATTGCAAAATATTTTGTTAATGAGATAACATAATAAAAACTTAATACAGAATTGCCTCTAAGATTCTACATGGAGGTTAACCATGTGGTGTCTGAAGAGCAAGAAAGCTAATGCTTCCTAAACAAAATAGTTTTACTTTCGTGATTTTGTTCTGAAATTGAAAATTTTAAATTAGGAACAAAGTTAAGGTTACTGGGAAATGGAATTGCTGCCAAATTGTATTTTAAGACATCGTTTTACATTGGAAGTATTCTTATAGTTGTCAATATTACATTCTTTTGTGTAATTTTAGTAGTTTTTCAGCATTCAGTGCTTGAGTGTAACTAAGAGTCTGTTATTTTAGGGAATGTACCTAACTTTTCAGATAGAGTATTTAAAAATCCTGACTTGCTTAAGTTCTTGATTTGACAAACTAGTGAAATTCTCCTTTTTAAATATGCATATAAACCATATAATCTTCAGTAGGATTCAGTACCTGATTTTTCTTTCCAAGTAGGATTGTGATTGTATGAGTTTTAATTTTCAGTGCTTTCTAGTTTGGGACAGAAGACGTTGTCTTCTCAGAGTTTGTAAATTCAGAGATAACAAGTACAATTCAACAAAGTGAAGTAACCATTTTGTGAAAAGATTGGGTAGTAGAAGCAGAGAAGTCTTCTGGTGGAGGTTTTCTGCCTGACACTTACTGCATTTCAAAGCAATGATCTTACCAGTGAAGCACCACAAGCATATTTGGAAAGGAACACAACCTATTTATTTGTAAGTGATCTAAATAAGAGTGTAAATTAGTGGCATAGTTGCTGATGATGTTTGGTTAAGCTAGGTTACCTATGACAGCAGAAATGAAGGCTTACTCTTAAAAGCTGCAAAACATTACAAGGCAGATGAAGAACATATAGTTAAGTATCAAGAGATACGTTTCTGTGTGGCAGAAAACGTCAGGTTTGCTTACATAGCGTCGGGCTGTTGGCCGACTGGTCAGTAATGAAATACTTGGCTTATAATACATCGTTCTGCGAAATCTTACATGTTTGCTGTTCACTGGTGGTGAGAAGAGCATGCTAAGGACTATTAGGAAAGGAAGAAAGAATAGAAAACCGAATGTTAGTTTGTCATTTAAACCCATGTGATAACCTTCGATTTTTCATTTTATGCACAGTTATGGTTTGTCTCAAAAAGGATTAAGACCTGGTACAAGCGAAGACAAGGAAGAAGAAAGCTTTGTGGCTTCTATGATTTCCAGCAGAGTGATGCCCCTACTTTGCTTCTGCCCTTATTTACACTCCTTTTGCATTCTGATTCTCCTATTTCTCCTTCCCACAATTAGAATCATATAGCTGGGGGATATGTGACACTGCCCAAATGATGGGCAGACAGTTTAACACTTACAGTGGGAGTCAGTTAGGAATATAGGCATGCTTTTTTATGAAATAGCTTAGATAAGAATGGCAGGAGGAAAGAACAAGTTGCTTGTTTCATTTATAATAAATTCCTGATGCCAGGTGTATTCATCCTTAGTGTTCTGAGGTTTAACTATCATGTCAAACAAAGAAATAGTTTGTCAACGGAAATACAAGTCCTGCAGGGCTTTATCAGGCCACTCCAATGCTTTCAGCTGCTGAATAATTAAGAAAAGGAAAAAAAGCTTCTATGGCTCAGATTGTTTTCCATTTATTATGTCATAGTATTGCCACTATGTCTCAAGGTCTAGACTCATATTTTTTTAACAAGGCAAAGGCTATGCAAATATTTTCCATGTATCAGAAACAGCAGGTCTGTCAAAGCAACAATTATGCTCAATCTTCAGCAAGCTTTCTCTGTGAATAGAGCACTTTAGAGTGCCAGAACTTATGATGTGGTAAAGTATTGTGTAAATTTGCTTTTTTAGCTAAAGAAAATTTAACAATACTTACATTTATTATTCAGTTCTGCAGGGAGGAAAAAGAGATGCTTTTACACGCTCTGTGTCTCTGTGTTTGTAACACAAAATGTAAATCAAATTGTAATAGGAGTCATTTTAAAACAATTGAACATGTGGGTGTAGGTAGGAGTAGCCTTTTGACACTTCATTGCACATTGCTTTTTAAAATATCAATGTCCATTATGTTAACTTCAGGTTTGTGTTTTATATGCAGATAAATATGTCAAGAAATGAAACCTTTTATTCAGCTAATGAATGAATACCCTTGGAAATTGGATAGCAATATTCTAATCTTTGAAACTAGCTACATGATTGTTTTGTACTTTCTTTATAATCCCTTGTTTATGAACAACCTAGTGTAGTGAAATTATGAGTTTAGAGGAGACAGCATTGGTAACTGTAATGATTTAACTTTTGATACAAATAATTTACTTGATTAACATTTTGTTATATGTTAAAATTCCTTCTTCATTAACATCCTTATTATGCAGACAATAGAATCATCCCTTCCCACTTGAAAGGGACCTTCTGAAGTGATCTAGTCCAACCCTCCTACAGTAAGCAGGGACATCCTCACTAGATCAGGTTTCTCAGTTATTAGTTATTATAGTTAACTATCCATTTAAGTAAGTTAGAAGCATATAGTTAACTATTCATTTAGGTAATGGTAGAAGCACAAACCAAATTATTGGAGGGAGGGAAAGCAGGGAAGGTATACTTTTTTGTGCGTTTAACATAGAGGAGAGGCAAGTTTTTGTCTTTTGAAACCATAATGTTTCATGTATGGTATTTTGGTTATTTTGTGTGGCTGATGGCAACCAATCAGTAATTGAACAGAGAATCTGACTGAATGATAAATCTGTTTGTGTGCCTTGTCCCCAGTCTGAAACGCTTAATATAACTTCAGATTCCTCTGAGACAGGGTGTTAATTCTGGGGAAAAATTTGAGGCCATCTGTGAATTTGGTGCGTTTTGAAAAAGATTAGGTGTAGCTTTTAGTATTGTTACGGACTGAAAGATGTTTATACATAATTGTTGTTTCTGATGCTAGTTTGTACTTTTCAATTTGATGATGTATATCCAGAATTTACTTCTGTATTCCACGGGGTTTTGGCAACTGACTTAAATGGAACTTTTCTTTCTAAGGCCAGTAGACAGACACCTTTTGAGTTCAGGGAAGCGGCATTGTGTATTTAATGGAAGTATGAATGTATGTGTGGGATGTTGGGGAATAGAGAGGATATTTTTATAAAGATATCTTTTAAGATGCTAGTATAGAAAGAATAAGAAAGAATGCTTGAGATTTACTTACTCCATGGAAAGTTGCTTTGCTACCTCTTCTTAGTGGCAAATAATCTTAGAACTTCAATAATGAGACAAATATTCATCCTTAAACAGTGATTGTGCATACTGTCAGTAGAAATGCTGCAAGACCATCAAAACTCATTGCCATAATTGTTGTAATAGTATTTAGTAGTTGTTAGGAGATCTGTAATAACAGGCAGATACATTAATGTATGTAGCATATACATACCAGATCTGACGGACTGATGTGGTTTCATTGGCTGTGGAAGTAACTGCGTAAGTCTCTTCTTGCTTCAGAACTATGTCGTAGCCTGTCTGCTTCCACTTGTGGCTGAATAGAGGTAGAACCATGATGACCATGCTTAGAAAACTGAAACCATCCTGAAATGCTGTAGCGTGGCATGCCTGCCTAAGTAGAAATCATAAATCCTTCTGTGGTTCACCTCTCTATTTTCATTACTCCTCCCAACTCTCTGATTTCCATGACCAGGGAAAATGAGTGTTTTTGAAAGCGCATCCGGTAGTTTTGCTACCGGATTTGCTGTCTCGCCTAGCAAAGTGTTCTCTGCCATGTTGTCTTTATTTGTGCTGCAGTGTTTTCCCTGGAGGTTGTGTGAGAACGGGAGCAGAAATGTAAACCAGTACAAAAGGAGTCCAAAGTGTAAAGCAGGCTGGTTGACTTTCAAATTAACATCAGTGTTAATAAAGGTGAGGGTCACAGTGAATGTTTGGGAGACCTGAGGAGATGATACAGGTATTCAGCTGTTCATGCGCTGCATCCACTGAACTTTGTGAAATAAGAGTTGCATGTTCTGCTGCCCCGAAGGCTAAGCTGACCTATGCATCAAACTGATTGGGCAGTGTAACCTCAGAGAAATATTTATGATTCTTCTGATGGGTGCTGTCTTATCCTTTGAGCTGTCACCTCTCATGAATAAAAGCCAGTCATTCCAATAGCTTGGATTTCTTAGCATGTTGGAGTTACGACAGTATAGTACATATTTTACATAAGCTACGTAATAAGGGTTGCATGCATAATAATGTTATATATGTTATGGCACAGGATTTAACTCTGGCTAGCTGCAAATTGTATAAAATTATATAATTTGCTCTTAATATGCAGCCAAATTATGTGTTGTGAAACTTAAAAATAAATTTTCTCAAATTTTCATGACATATATAGTTTAGAAATCGACCTCTATAATCAATTGTTTTATTCTATTAGTCTTCCTTTTGCCCAGACAGAAGTGACTTCAATCTATAATGTCGCTGGAGAGGAATATTGTTCATTAGGAACTTAAATTTTCATATTTGTTTTTGATAGGATTGAACATATCTGCTATGAAGCATGTCTAATGTGGTAAGATTTCTTCTGTACTCTCTGGAAATTATCTTTGATATTTGTGGTTTTCATTAAATAATTCTCTCTTTTTGTGTAATTGAAACAGTGTTAATAAAATAAAAGTTCCTTCAATTTAGAACAGTAGTCAGTAGTTTTTACTGGAGTTGTGTTCATGTTAGTGGACAGAATAGTGGAATGTATATTTGATATAAAAATAAACATGAGCAATAAAATAATAAGTTTTAAAATGGTTTACAGATATACTCAAGGGGTTGCTGGAAACAGGTTGTAGTGCTTGAAGTCAGTGAGACCCAAGGAGCAAAGGACAATGTCATTTTATGGAATCTGTAGTAGAGTATGTAGGAGAGAAGTTTTCCTGGAAGCTGCAGGCAACAATTATGGTAGGAAAAATATTTTCACAAGGGTTTGTATAATAGAGAAGGCAGACAGTTGACAAGAGGAAACAGGTAAGCATTTTCATTTCTGGGATGTCCAGTGTTTTATAGTATAATTCAAGAAGGGTTTTTGTGAGGGTTTTTTTTTGTGTGTAATGTCTTCAGGTTATACAGAACTAGGTTGGATGAGGCCCTGAGCAACCTGATCTAGTTGGGGGTGTCCCTGCTTCTTGCAGGGAGCATGGACTAGATGACCTCTGGGAATCCCTTCCAACTATAACCATTCTATGATTCTAAGTAACCAACTTTTAGAGTGTATGCATACCTTTTAAATGTTCCCTACTCTTAAGTGAAAGTACGTGGCATGTAGTTGTTTACCAGTTCGGGAATACTGAAAATGACATTTCTGTGCGCATAACACATGGAATAAAATTGTTGTTATAGCACTCAAATTTGAAAAGATTAAATTGCTTCTATGCAAATTGCCTTTCACATAGACTTCTTTTCAGGTCTTAATCAGTGGCTCAGATGTGGTTTTGTCATTTCATAGGACAAAACTCAACCTAGACTGAACTGTCAATTCTCCAAATAGAGATATGGGCTTTTCCAAAGCTATAATTAATTCTTTTGTAGGTCTAGGAATGTAATAACAAGGCTCATTTATAAGTTGATAGATGTATGATTTGTTTTTCTTCTTTGCAAACACGAAAACCCTGCCAGTTTCCCATTTGTCACAGGTCACTTACGGTTTCCTAAAGAACACTGGGATACAGTTTTTGAGGGGTGTTGTGCTGAGGCAGAGTAACACTCCTGGGCAAGATGCTGCAGCTTCCAGGAATTTGACTTGAATACTTTGTTGCTTGCCTGGTGTGTGCCTGGCCCACCTAAGCCATAAGTGGAACTCACAGCTGTCTGAGAGCTGAGTGACCTAGGTTAAGTGAGCTGGTGACATCAAACTAGGTCTGCACCAATATCCTTATTACAGCTGATGCTAAATGGCACCTCTGCTGTCAGTCTCACTGGAGTTACTGAATCAAACAAGTTCCAAGTTGGTCTTCTTGGTTGATGTGCATTGGAAAGAGTTAGTTGAAAAACTATTTTTTTTCCCCAGTTCTCTCAAAGAAACCATTTATTCTGGTTGAGTAGAAGGTAATTTTCACTGTTGACAAGAGATCATCGCTTCCCAACTTTCTATGTATTCATACATACACTTTGTAAGGGGAGCAGTGGTGAAAGATCAAGAGCAAGTATTGTCGTATGCACATAAAAATACTTGAAGCATCATGAAAGAATAATCTTACTTTTCTGTGAAATTACTTGAATGATTGATGTCACAGCAACCTCTGTGACAACAGAGAGAAGCTAGCTAAGGGAAAAGATTTTCTCTGTTTATTTTGTAGAAGCTATAGTCATGCTTTACTTCTTTTCCTGTGTGCATCCCTCTCGACTGAGTAAAATAAAGAAGTATTTTTATAAAGTATTGTAGAATACTGGAGGTTAGGTGAAGGCAGAAGAGCATGAAACACATTAGGAGACTTTGAACTCTTTCCCATTCTGCTCTTTCATATAATTCAGAAGTGTGGATCCAATGCTATCCGTCAGAATTACAATGCTATGTGTCATCATATGCTATAATAAAATATGGTGTTGTGACCTCAACAAAGAGTCTTGAACCCAAGAGTTATTTTCCAACCATAGCAAACAGCATTCTGTGAGCTCTTGATCTTGATATGCGACAAAGGCCCCAAAAACATATATAGCATCTGAAACAACTGTTATTGCAATATGCTAAGACAGAAAGGGTAATAGACAGATTTCCACACTGGATATGCATGGTCATGGAACATAAATCCTCTAATGACCAAAGAAAACAGTGGAACACTGAAAAAAAAAATAAAGAAAATAAAAAATAAAGATCTACATACCTGAGGCAAGCAGAAGGCATGTGACTGCAGGAAATAAGCACTTTTAGCACAGGTTAATAACCTGTTAATAAACAACACAGTTGTTTATTATTTACTTGAGGTCATCCTGGAAATGGGATTTGCGAGTTATGTCAACAGAAGTCTGAAGGGAGAAGGGTGGTAAGTGAAGTTGACCACTTACAGAAAATCACGTGCATAACAGCCAGCTTTTTTTTGAACATAGGTGTAAATAATGGTAGACAAGGGAAGAATTCTAGTATGTTCTGATAAATGCGTCTGAATGGTTGGTAAAATATTTTTCTTTAAATAAATGTGTAAATCCCATAATTGATTAGTCCCTATGATCTCTGTTGTTGCTATCCTACCAAAAAAACAGTTGATATTTGTATTTCTTATATATGTGATAAATATTTCATAGCTGTCTACTTGGCTTGATTAATTGAAAGGTATGAGTTACCAAGATGTTAAAAATTGTTTCTTCCAGTCCAAAAAGAAAAAGGAATTCAGGGAACTTGCCTGAACACTTCTGTATAGTTATTATAATTTCATTAAAAGCATCTCTTTTGAGTCAAGATTTATATTTGCTTATATCCACTATTGATACACAAATGGCAGTGTGTAAAAAACAGGTTATGTGCAGAAGCTATAATTTTATACAGCTGAAATTCTGACAAAATGTCAATTGAATTATTTTTCGGTTTTTTTATTTTCAAACTTCAAACCATTCTTCAGCTGAAGTATCTCACTACCAAAAAGTAAATTTCAATTTATTTCAAATATACTTCCTTTTCCTAATCACAAGGTGTTGTCAGACCACAAATCAAAGGTCATTGTCCCAAACATCTTTGCCATCTACCTACTTATGACTTGTTTATAGAAATATATTCAGCTGTCTAGCAAGTTATGAATAGAGCTCGGAATATTTTTTTCAGCTCGTTTGTTAACACAGTACTTCACTAGTTCACTGTCTGCTGGGGGAGCAAAACAATGGCAATTTCTAATTTTTTCCAGATCTCACTTATTTTCATCTCCCACATATGGAATTTTGAAGTTCATTCGTTTGCACAAGTTTAAAGTTAGGAACACTGCCCAGGTGGACAAAGTGGTACAGATTTCCAAGAAAATTCCTCTCATTATATTGAGGGGAAATACAATCTCAAAGCTATAACTATATAGCTTAAATTCGTTTAAATATGTTGAGTGGGTTGTTGTGCTTTTCAGGAACTGTCAGTTCTTATTAACCTGAATAGTTGTATTTAATTATGTTCTGGACATTAATCAATTCAGAAATGCTTATGTGTGGTCATGATATCCCTCATGAAATCTGTTCGTTCAAGGTATCTCCCAGATTTTGTGCTATATTAAATAGGCTGATTCATTCTGCTCTGATGAGGATACCATTGTCTAGCTAAATGTTCTTCCATATGGTTGTGTTCATAACTTGTTCCTTTTCATGGAGTCTTTTCCCTTTTTGTGTATGTGTCTTGGTCTTGGTAGTGTTTTCTTACTCCAAGGGTGCAGAAAAGTTTCTGTTTCTTTGTGCAGTATTTTAAAACTGTAGTCATTGGAGTTGACTAAACTGTGTCATAGTGCCATAGTCTTGATGTTAAACTGACCTGAAAACAGGATTAGACTTGGATAGAAAACTTAATCAAAATATTAAAATATTTAAAATGTCTGCTTCTCCTCTAGGTCCAAGGTTGTTCTTCCCTACACTTTGGGCTCTTTTCAACTAAGGGCCCTGCTCAGCAGGTACCTTGGTTGTCAGGGCATTCAGTTTGAATATGAAAGGTGTCTCTTCAAGGTCCTGCATGTTGAAAAAAAGAGATTTTAATCAGGTTTCGGATCACTGAAGGAAGAGAGTTAAGAGTTAAAGAAGCTTAAGTAGCTGCTGATGGGTGGTTAGACCAGTTTTCAGTGGCAATCTGGAAAGTACTCGAACTATTACTTTGGGAATAGCCCTAGTGCTTCTGAAACTAGTGAGCACTACTGTCTAATTCCTGCTATATGAGGAGAAGAAACTGTTATAACTAAAATCAAGGCTATTTATTTGTGATTTTCTTACAGGAAACAGTTACGGCCTCTTCTAGGACAATTTAGCCAGTCAGAGGCTTTGTTAATCTCCTATGGAGTTGAGCCAGGGACTCTAGATGGAGTTGTCTTGGATGTTGGTTGCTCTTCTATGCAATTTGATACACCTGAAAGAGGCTTTTCCCTGCAGAAGGATGGACCGTTGGACATGAGGATGGATAATGACAGGTACTTGTCAATAAAATCTTTCTCCTTGAAACCCAAGAATTTGTGTACTCAGCTACCCCCATATGTTTCATTTCACCCTTAAATCAAAGAATTCTCATCATCAAACAACATCTGCTTATGCACATGCATACTGCCTTTCTTTTGCCACAAAGCTTTTCTTGATCTTAATACTTAGAACCCTGGTTATTGTCAATACCTTCTTTGAAATAACAGGAAAGTTCCAGTGTTCAGTAATTAAACCATCAAGTTGTTTGTTAACTGTGCCTTTAAAACAGCACACTTTGAGCACATGGTGTACAGCTACAGGGGTATCTCACTTGCAGAGGCCTGTCTTCTCCCTATTACTTCTTCAGTTCCTCAGACCACACTTCATCTGCAAGTTCACCACCCCTTAGTGCGATCCCTGTCCATTTCTGCCATGCTTACTGTTTGTGGAACCTTCACTTGAGCATGTTTAGTTGTTCCCTAAGGAAAGAAGCAACATCCCTATTTTCTGCAATGGCTGTCTGACCCAGTTACTCCTTTCTAAAAGCGATGTCATAAAAAATAAATAAAAGTTCATCCATGATATTTGCCAATTGAAATCAGATAGTGATGTTGTTAACACTCTACTAAAATGTTTTCTTTCATGCCCATGGATTTGTTGTAAGCTTTCTTTAGCAATATAATAAACTTTCTTTTATATTGTTTAGGAGGCACATCAATCTTACTTGTCAAATTAACAGTTACTAAATAAATCACTTCTCTTTAATTTATTAGAATTGGTGCCTAGTTTGTTCAAGAGCATGAAAGACAAGGGTGGAATGATAATTTCTACTTATGGAGCACTTCTCATCCTCAGACAACCCAATATATACTAATGTAGCACTGCTTTTTACAGAAACTGCCAAAGATCTCTGTTGTATAGAGGATGGCAGTAATTGCATAATGCGCTACTGGGAGAATGATATTTTTTGCTTTGTGTTTCAATGAAACCACAGTCTTAAGAAATGTCATTTGATATTTTATTACTGATATAGCGCCGATGGGAAGCCTCAGTTTCTAAGGAATTATCTTAATACGTGAATGCTAATTTCCTGAAGCTCGCTTTTTTCAGTTTTCTGTAAAAATCTCATGTGAATCTCCTGGGATTCAGTCCTCAGATCCCACAAATCTGAACTCAAGGCTTGTATTTGCATCCTGAGAATACATACATGGAATAGGAGCATAACAAAGGATACCTGTGGCATAACAAAAGCCTTGCACTACAGTTGTTGCTATGATACTACTTGCCTCTGATTTCTAAGTTTTATTATATTCTGTAAGATAACTGCAGGAGAATAATAAATGCCAAAAAAATATTCTTCACATACATGTGTTTGTAGAAGAGAATTTATTAAGTCCATTGGATGTTTTCTCTGAGCAGTAAAGCCATATATGATGTTCATAAAATACCTTGAACTATCTCAATAGTGAAGTGACAGATTTAAAAAAGCAAATGTAGGGCTTATACTGTTTATATATTTTAGTAATGTCTGTTATTTGTAGTATTAGGTTATTTCTATTCTCTCAAAACTGTATTTGGATATAAATTCTTATGCTTTTTAGTGAAAAGTAAGTTAAATTGTTTTCATAGCAGGAGATGTGAAAGAAGAGGTTCTTGAAATCAGTTCTGACTAGAAACAATGCACAATGCAAGGTGACTAAAATGAACCCATAAGGGGCAAGTTTATATTCAAAAGCTGGCTGAATAAAAAAAGTCACATGTTATTTCCATTTTAACATGGTGCTGAAATGTATTTGTCCTTGTCCACTCATTAAGCATAGTGTATCTTAATACTTGAAAGTTTCAGCTGTCCTAATTGTTATTAAGGAGCAAGTGCCATTTAAAGCCTTTTTCTTGCCACTTTAAAAGGTGCAAGCTATATCTGTTTTCATAGGGTTGCTGTCTTATTTAAAAACCTCAAAGGCACTTGTATGCAGTGTGTGTGTTTGACTTTATGTCTCAATGCTATGAAGCTTCACCTCTTGTCAATGAAAACTGACGTCAGTGAACTAATTGGCTCTTCTTGTGCGTAGGTACCCTGACATGCCCACTGCTGCTGATGTTGTGAATGCTTTAGATCAACAGGCGCTTGCGTCCATCCTGAGAACATACGGGGAGGAGAGGCACGCCAAGAAAATCGCTTCAGCCATCGTTCAGGCACGCAGCATATACCCCATCACCAGAACTCAGCAGCTTGCAAGCATTGTTGCAGGTACCCTCATTAATTCTTCACAGTGGCTGAGGAGAAAAAATATTAATGCCCAAAGTCCCAGAGGGATCTATTTGTACTTGAAATCATGCAGGATCTAATCCTGCCTATTCTGCTCTGATGTCAGCCCTCTCTCTTTTTTAAGCTCCCACTTTTTCTATTATAGTGTGACGATTAGTTTAATAATAGATTTGACATGAAGTGATTTATCATTTTGCCGACCAAGTTTAAACACAGAATGACAGCAGCCTAGGGAATTCTTTATCCCAGCTATTGATAAGCCTTCAAAATACCACATACGTCATACACTTCTCTTAGTTTTAAATTTCTACATCTTAATATTTTGAGGGGAAGTACCATGGCAGTTTCCAGTTGTAAATGAAATCAGATCATTTCTTTCTGCTTTAAAGAACCAGGAAGCAAAAAGTAAAGCAATACATAGCTTGCTTCACCTTGTGAATGCCAACTAGATCAGCCTGAAGCAACTATTGAAACACTTCATCTTGCTCTTCACTGTAAACAACTTGGAACAAAATGTAGTTAGGCAGGAACTGTGCTCGCATCAAGAACCTTCATGTTTGTGTTGTCAAGTAAAAATTTCCAAGAAAGGATATAAGACACAAATCCCATTCATTAGCATTTCAATATATAATGCTAGGACGTTTATTTATTTATTTTTAGTAAGAAATTAGAATTACTGGGCCTTGTCACAACTAAGTCTGAACTGCTGACTTCTTTGAATATAGACCTATACAAATTTAACATTTGATGAAGAATATTGTTAAATGTTGTATCTATATCCAGAAGACTTTTTAAAAATACTGTATTCATATTAATTTGTATTACTTAAATTCGAAGTTAGAAGGGTGTGCTTTTTTAATGATCAACAAAAAAAAAAAAGGATTGGATTTGTGTAAGTGAGGACACTTGGGCAAAATGTCCAGTCAGACAAAGCCCAAATTCCAAGTCCTTTCATCCTGTCAGCTAAAGACAGCTTGCTGTTGGAAGTCCCTGTTCTAAATATAGTGAATGTGAGGAATAGTCTTAAACAGAGGTAAACCACTGTGAGTTTTGTATAAAATTTGAAGAGCTATATTTTTAAGTGTAATTACAAATGCCACTAAGTAAGAACTTCGTTTTTTGCCACATGTATTTCATGCTTTCTGGAAAACTGCTGATGGGAACAGTCTACCATTATTTTGATCAAAGCAACCAGATTGCTATGTAAAAGACGTAATGTGTTGGAGGCTGTATACAGGCGACTCAGTAACATCTGAAATAATTTTGTCCACTAATTTGAACTAAGAAAATAACAATACTAGTGTATAAAAGACAGTGATTGAAAATCCCTTCTAGTTTAATGTGTTGTGTGTGAGTCATCACTTAACATTCACTATCTGTGATAATGAAAAGGATTTGTTGTTCTCACTTTAAACTTTCTGCTATATTTGAAGAGCAGTTTGATACATAATCAGGTATGCCTCAGATAGAATACATGCCAAAGACCATGAATCCAGCGCATACTTGCCAAAATAGTAAATCCTCATGTTTTCCATGGTCATTTTTGAAGTAGTTAAAACAATCTTAGCATTGTTACACTGATTCCTCTTTGGGAAGAACTTCCAATTTTTGATTATTCCATTAAAAGAGCATAATGGGGGATCCTACTAGTATTTTAAGTGATTATACCTTAAGAGAATTTCTGGTAATAATTATGTATTTTGTTTAATTTATCATCTATCATCATTTTATATTTTTATGCAAATGATGTCCCTGAAGCTGCTGAGTTAAGCCAGACCTAAAGTGCTAGTGACTATGGCTACAGGATCCTCTTGGTGACACAGCACAAAAAAACCGCTGACTAGTTCATGACTTCACCAGAGTAAAATCTGTGTCCCAATAGTTAGATTTGAAGTCCTTTAAAAGATAAAATATTAGTTAGAATAATCTTGCATTTTAGATTTTGCAGACAAGCATGATTATCTCTCCAGAACATGATTTTTTTTTCCCTAGGATAGCAGCCAGAAAAAAAAGAAAAAAAAATCAAGCCAGTGATGCTGGGTATTTATGTCTCTGTCTCTGCTGATGTCAGTATCCCAGAATTCACATTTCCTTCATGTTATAGATTACTATGGCTTCAGATTTCTGAGAACTCCGATGTTTTGTGTTAAGGTCCAGTTGATAGCCAGAATCCCAGTGAATCTAGATTTAGACTAGCCTGAAACTGGAAAACTTCATTTCTATGTGTTGCATGCTAGATTTCTAGTATTTCCTACTACCCAAAAAAAGGTTAGAACGGGCGTTTGTTTATTGCTGTTGCTAATTGATAGGGAGATAAGTGTGAAAGACATAATGGAAAATGATGGAAGACGTAATTGAAAAAGAAATACACCACAAACAAAATGACTCCACAACAGTTACAGAACAATCAGATATTGCTACAGTTTGTATTTTCAAGAGTTATTATAAGGTGTAGCTGAAAAAAACCAATATTTGTATGTGAAGATAGTCTGCAACATTTTGGGGTTTACTTGGATATCTAAGTGATTTCTTGCTCTCCTTGTTACAATTCAAGAAAATAATTTCTTGACAAAGAAACTGACAGTTTCCTCTAAATACTGTGCCAATAAATAAGGTCCTACAAAAAACTCTACATAAAGGGGTGGGTTCTGTTATTCTAATTAATGTCCTGGAGGCTTGTGATCCATTTAAATGAAGAATTTTGTCAGCTATGGAGTCTTAAAAGAAAACTCCTCCTTTTTCCCATGTAAACTGCAGTCTTGTGAACATCATCTCTTCTTGTGGCACAGTCCAGTTCCCCTCACTGTTTATAATTTTCTCGGAACTATCTGGAGTGATGAACGCTCTGTAAATACTGAAGATTGACAGTTCTCAACAGAAGGTCTGTCAGTAGATGTGTGGAGGTCGATTAAGAAGCACTTCCACATGGCTTTTGCTGTAGCTCATTGAGTTGTTTGGAAACAATAGATTAAACTCAATGTGCAGGAATACTGTTTAAATGTAGTGAAATTTTGAGCATGTAATTTGCATATGCTTTTTCCACACAGCTGATGATTTCTTTTCAGTAGGTAATATACCTTGATATCTATTAGGTTTTAGCTGAATTTTAATTTTTCTTAGACTTATTTACATACATGATTGACAGATAATTTTGAGATCATATAATCATTTGGACTTAACTTGAGAGGAACTGATCATGAGATATTGAAGAAACTTGAAAAGTTTCAAAATATCTTTAATGGGCAAAGCCAGTCTTGTTTGGAGTAGTTCACATTTATAGACTTTAATTATCAGTTTGGAATTTGTAATATTGCCTGAATTTCAGATGAGTGAGAATTAACAGTGTACTGAGGGAGCCTAGACAAAAGGACATTAGTTGCGTCACAGAAACTTATTAAATGCAATGCTAATTCAACAGACGGATTCCTGCAAACAGGTGCACAATCTGAATTAATTTTTAAACTCTCCCACTCTCATACACTCTGGAGACTTTAATAGTTCATATTGACAGGCACAGCACGTTACTAATTTCATTCACAAGCTTTAAAATTTCAATACTTTTCCAACATGTGAAGCTATTAGATTTTTTAAAAGTGTAAGTAGCATCAGGGCATCCCAAAACTAAAAATGATAATTTCTCTCACTGGGATTTCAAACCAGTCATCTAGCCAGAAGCATGGTGTTTTTATGAATGAAATTCATTTTACAAGCTTCCCATACAGATTTTTTTTAATATATTTTCGTACATTGTACAGCCTGTTACCAGGAAGGATTTTCTTTTAAGTGTCATAGTAATTGGAGGGGGCTGGGTGAGACATTTTTGTGCCTTAGCAAAAAGCACAAATAGTTTTTTATTTAACTATACTAGAGGACTAAGTGTGGTGGGAATATTTTTCAGCCCTGGAGCATAGATCAGAATCTGCTGCCTTTTCTGAAAAGATGAAGGCCAATGTGGTGGAAATCACTCTGGCAGATCACATTTATTAGTTAATGTCAGTCTCTGAAGACAGATCAGTAAATCTTTGAATTTGGAAATGGTTTGATTTTTGGTTGCAGTTTGGAAGGGGGTTTGGTTGCATCAAGCTGCAAAGTGGCTGCATTTCTTTACCGGTTTCCTGACTATTAGTATTCTGTACTGTTAGATATGACCTGCAGTACTGTTTATGCCTGCTCAGCTGAGCCATGTAAGATTGGATTTTCCTTAACAGAATAAATATGGGGTTCAGTTTGTTGTTCTTCAGCGTGTGATTAATTTATTGCTATGAATTAATGTCCTAAGTTATTGTAGGAAGACGCTGCACTCCACAACCATGGCAAGACAAATGTGAGAACCTTCCAAAGACATGTTAGTGTCCTAGTCTTGCAGGTAGCCCAAGTATCTAATTTTGTTTGGTTATTCAGTATTGTAATTGTAAAATAGGCATATTAAGGATAAAACTGCTAAAAATCTGGGCAGGTATCAGCATGTCATGTCTACTTAAGTTTTACAAGGCCAGATTTGTAGTAGGTCTATCCTTACCTGTAAAAAAACCAAGGACTATATAAAAGTTATTTTGGTGACATTGGAGAGAAAACTTCCAGGCTTTTTAGTAAAATTCCAGTGACATTGGATGTGGAAACTTTAAACAAAGGATCTCATTCTAGGATTCTGCTTTTATGGTTAGATTCCAATGAAGAAGCTCAGTTTTGTACCCAAATTACATGCTGTACTCTTGTGGGTTGGATTCATTTTTATCTGTGATACTTTTGGAAGCAGAAATGCTCTTAGAATATGGATCATCCCCAGAAAATCAGCAATATTTTTAGAAAATACTTAATAGTGCTGAAATATGATAGTTAAAAATTCTGGATCTGCTCAGAGAGGTGAATACCAGCTCTGGGTTGTAACAGCTCAGAATTGAAGTATGAAATGGATTCTCCTCAAGTCATGGCTGTAAAATGTTTAGGGAGAGGAACTGCATAGGTAGAAATGAAAAAAAATGCGCCCTGTTTTCTGACCCACCAGCTTGTTAATAGCTTTTGTTTTGTATGGGATCAGTGATTTTTCATGCCAGTTGCAACTGTTCATACAGTGACCATGGCAGGAGTGGGCTTGGTTCTGCAAGGGGAGAGGGGAAGATTGGGCAGTGTTTTCAACAGTTTGAAAAGTAGCTTTAGAGAAAGAGAGAGAGATTTCTTGTGTGTTATCTTCTACAAAATGAGTATTTTTTTATTCAAGAGACTGTGGCTTCTGTAATTGAACTCAAGAGATACCTGGTTATCTAATGTTTCAGATTCCATTGAAGAAAAATGCTATTGCGACCGAAACCTAAGTCGGGTCTTGTGGAGAGTACAGAGTTAAGTATGTTTAGCCGTTTAGTGCATATTAGGGAAACATGCATGTCCTGTGGTGGCTTCAGATACCTGTGTGCTGATATTAAGCCCCGCTGTTATGTTTAATAACTATTCAGGAGCTCTGAGCATACTACTAGTTGACCATTTAAACAAAATAGCTTATTTTGCTTAGCACAGTGTTCCTTTGTTGTGCGTGGAGACAGTTTTCTTCGCACACATATAGCTGTCAATGGCTGTTTTAAGGACTCCGTTTTCAAAGAATCTGTTTTCAGGTATGTAAAGAAACATGGGAACAGAGACTGTGCCAGGTAGCAAGAGCTTGATGTCAGTTGGTTTCTTTGGACATCTTGCCTTCTGTGATTTTGAGTTCTCATTTTAGTTCAGCTCTTTCATCAAAAGAGGCTTTGTGACTCCTGCAGTGAGGGTATATATTTTTTGTCTGATTTACAGAAAGTATGGAACGCGGTGTTCTCAAAGAGAGAAACTGTATTAGCTAGCTAGTGTAACTTTTCCTAGTGTTTGTAAGTGATGGAGGAGCCTAGCTCTGTTTACTGAATTTTGTGAAACAGTGTTTAAAGCCACGTGGTACGGTACAGTAGCTTGTGTTAGGAGAAGTATTGCCACTTTCTGGCTCGAAGGACTTGGACTATAGTAATAGAATACAGACAGAGCTACGATGGGTCAGTCAGTACAGGAACTATTAGCATCAATCAGAGACAACGGGGAATGTAGTTAGGGAAAACTGTATGCAGAGATATCACCTACATGATAATAGTTTCATTAGTAATGATTGAATTTTTAAATCCTGTTATTGTCCCCTCCCTTTGAGTACTGGTGATCACTCAAGTGCTGCTACATAGTTACGTTTTCTGACATAAGTAAAATCTTACGTTTAAAACTCTCAAGAACTCCACTGGTAAGTTGTTTGGTTTTTTCTTCTTTGTGCCAGTGTGCTGGATTATAATATCTCTGTTCAATTTTTTTAATCACCTATGTAAATGTGCCTCTTGTTTCTAGAGTTACCATATTCACTTCCTTTACTCCATTACACAGAATACCAGTTACTTGATTATGAACTGCATTTACTTTAAACTTGTTTCTGTATTGTAGGGCAGGTGAGCACTGAGGTTGCTCAATTTGTCTTTACCAGAATCCTGCATTCTCTTAATATATTGTCAGTTTACTCAGCTTTCACAGATCTCATAACTCTTGCACTTCTATTGTCTCTTTGATCCATGAAATCTGTCTCCTCTCGCTTTTTGCTCTGTATTCAGATAATGAAGATTCAAGCTTAAAATACATTAAATAACTGTATTTTTAAGTAATTTAAAAAAAAACTATAAAAGTTTCAATCTCTACAGAGATTTATAACTCAAGAATTTTGTGGAAAGTTTTACGCATCTAGTGAAAATTACTGAATCTGCTAATTTTTAATTAATTTTTGGTCCAACAAACTCATACGTTGACATGTTCTGCTGTGTAGGGACATGAGAACACTGCATTTTACGTTTGTTGTGGTATATTTGTGATCATTGAAAGAAACAGAGTGTAATGGTCAACATTTTTATATCCCCAAACAAGTATGCCTCATTTAAGCTTGAAGTAATTAAATAGTTTTATCACCAAGTAGACATTACTTTCATCTTATCTCTGCTTGTGAAGAAATGTATAGTTATCTAGAAGCAAGAGTTAAAACCCATTGCTTAATATTTTTTTCCTTAAGAGCATAAACTGAACCACAAGTGCTGACCTTACATGGACTATACTGAGCTGTAAGGACTTACCTAGCCCATCTTCTTTTTTTTTTTTTCCCCTGTCTTGGTTTCAGCCATCATTCTATATTTTAATTTTGTGAAGCATTTCAGGAAGTGATTTCCATCAAAGAATAGGAAAAAAAAAAAAAACAAAAAACTACGCACCAGAGAGTTTCATACGTTTTAATTCCAGAAATATTGAAATCAAAACAGAAATTAAAAATAAAGAAGCAAGCTCACCATTCAGGGTTTAGGTATAAGTATAATTTCCCTTAAAGTCATCATGCACAAGTGGATTAATGTCAGGTTAGCAATGTCAGAATAGTGTAATATTAACATATACATTTTAAAATTTACAGGCGCTTTTCCAGCATCATCACTGTATGCACGGAAAGACTTGCTTCAGAGACCTACACATGTTGCTACTAAAACTTTTCAAGGACTGCGAATATTTGTAAATGATGAGCTCCATGAACTCTTAATAGGATTGAAGACAGCTGAGAAGTTTCTAAAACCTGGAGGTCGCCTTGTAGCCCTCTCCTTCCATTCACTAGAGGATCGTATTATCAAACGTTTTCTTCATGGAATAAACATGACAGAAAAGTACAATCTTAGCGCAAGGCAGAAGATAAGACGTGCTCTGAAAAATTGCTCCAAAGATGATGCACAAGACATTCCTAGTGGAAAATCCAACTCAAAGTGGACTTTTATACAGAAAAAAGTTCTCACACCCCAGGCCAAGGATATTCAGACAAACCCAAGAGGAAGGTCTGCCAAGCTAAGAGCTGCTATTAAACTCTAAAATAAAATATAGGATTATACAGTTGTGTAATTTCCTTATATTTTGTTTTCCGGAGGCTAACTGGACAGATAGTGTCAAACTGAAAAAAATAAAATTAAATCTGTTGGAAATGTTTTTCTTACCTTTGTGCTTCTTTTTAATTGGGATGTAGTATAGAGCATCAAAAGGTAAAATAAGTGTAGATAAGTGGGTGTTGTTAATTATACAAAAAAGGCACCTTTTTAAAAATAACATCGGAACTTAAGTTTTTAAAAAATACAGGTTTTAATGTATTTACAGGATTTCCTTTAGATTAGATTCAACCCCGTGATATTAATAGTCTAAATGCAGTAGCTGATTGAGACAAACACTTTTATAGTTCACCCAATTCTGGTGTCTGGTTTAGTGCATGCTCATTATAAACTTATCTAAGAATTCATGATATATCAGTCTCAGTTGATTTACTTTGAATGCCTGTTGGAAGAGCTAGTTCTTAAATTGGTATCTATCTACAGTTCTATCCAGGAATTTGCAATTGGGCTTTTACCTTTTTAAAATAAAGAAGACAATATTTACATCTGAGTGATAACCTGGTTATTTAATGTTTATGGATTCTAAATAATAAATGTATCTTAAAGAAAAATAGATTCTTGAGAGACCACTGTTTGCACCTGGACACTGTAACTAGCAAGCAAGGAGTCAGAAGATTTGGATTTGGATTTATTGCTGTGACCATAGGTTCTGTGCATAGATCCCATACAATTTTTCTGTGTTGATGGAAATATAATTAACCCATTAAAAAGAGGTATTGTGAGTCTTATGAATAACTTTGTTGGTGATGATTTATTGGAAAATAATAGTGCAAGCTTCAGCTTCTTTGACATGATTCATCTCTTCAGGAAACAAAATTGTCATTTGGATGATCAAATTGGTAGCAGGTTTTTAGTTGTGATGGAACTTGGATAGTAGAATAAAAAATGCAATTTCCGAGCTGAATTATTATTACACTAGCTTTTGAAAGACACCTGACTGCTTTATTTCAGTCTTGATTTTCATCAACCATTGTCTTTATGTTAATGTAAATGATTACTTCACAATAGTTTTTTGGGTCATCTTGACAAAAGTTAAAATTTGGGTTTCCGGTCGGTAATATACAATATATTGGAATATATCAGTGTTGTTAATTCCTTGGACAAGGTGTGTCATGTAATATATTCTTAGATATACACATGAGAATGTCCACCACTAATCTGAAATGACACTGAAATGATGATGGGCATTTCATACTTTTCTGAAATAGCAATATTTTCCCACTAGTTTCGTTATGCATGCTATTAAATAATAAATACATCATTCCACTTCAAATAATATTGCTTACTGTTGACATCTCAGAGAAAACAGACTGTACCTTAGACATTTTTTCATCCAAACATTAAATACAAATAGCGAATACTATTTTTAGGTAAGATCCCATGCCAAAATATACTCCAACTGTAGGTTGCTTCCAACATAGGCTTAGAAGAGTTCTAGTGCCATGCTGGGCATTGTTCAGGAAAAGACCATCCAGTTAAAAAAGTTATGTAACTGTCTCATATAATCCCAGAGATTATATGAAAGCATTAGAATTTCTTATGCTTAAAATCTACACTTCGCACATCACACTTCAAAGACACATTTTCTTTTGATGGTTGAACTATTGTTTATTGTTTATCAGTTTTTATAAATACACTCACTGGGTTAGGGAAATTGACTTTGCTTTACCTTTAGCCTGGAGTTGCTTAGCCATGGCAGTGCATCAGCTGTTGAGCTTGTCTATTTGAAGGATTTTCTCTCCTCTGAGGGCCTCCTCACTCTGGATTTTAACCCCTTTTTGCCTCAAAACATAATTTTCTCATTTCCCAGGAAAAAAAAAAGTGAATACATTTAGATATATTAGTCAAAGAATTATAGTATCTTTGATCATATAATATTAAGTATTTGAAGTTATGTTACATGAAGAGTATTAGGTTTTTATGTTCTTTCTAGTACACACAACTACATAGCATATCTTAAGTTTTCCTATCATTGTGTACGTGACATGTTAGTAAAAGCGAACATTGTTTTAACATAATCAGAAATGGTGTTTATGAAGGAGCTGGTGTCTTGCTGAAAGCCAAATCATGCTCTCAAGATAAAATTTGTGTGTCATTTCTAAAAACTTGGCATTTAACCTGAGAAATACACGTTTTAATACAGCCAAAAGCAAGATTATCTATCAACAGCAATGAAAAAGGACCATTCTTTCAAGTTATATGGCAATGCAGATGTACTGTGTGCTATGGGAAGAATAGAAACATCCAATATGTGGAGTATTTGTAGAGAATATCATGTGGCAGTTGTGGAGAGGTGGCAGTGTCACCAAATACTGTTTATGTCCAGAGGATATATCGGTAAGTTACGTTTATTTTTTTATTAATACTTCATAAGGGTGTGGAATCGTGAGACCTCATCTGGAGTACTGTGTCCAGTTCTGGAAGCCCCAACATAAGAAGGACATGGACCAGTTGGAGAGGGTCCAGAGGAGGGCCACGAAGATGATAAAGGGGCTGGAGCACCTTTCCTATGAGGACAGCCTGGGAGAGTTGGGGCTGTTCAGCCTGGAGAAGAGGAGGCTTCGGGGAGACCTTATAGCGATCTTCCAGTACCTCAAGGGGGCCTACAAGAAAGATGGGGAGAGGCTGTTCAGTAGGGCCTGTTGTGACAGGAGACAAGGGGTAATGGTTTTAAAATAGAGGGAGGGAGATTTAGATTGGATATTAGAAAAAAGTTCTTTACTGTGAGAGTGGTGGAGCACTGGAACAGGTTGCCCAGGGAGGTGGTGGATGCCCCATCCCTGGAGGAGACGTTCAAGGCGAGGTTGGATGAGGCCCTGAGCAACGTGATCTAGTTGGGGGTGTCCCTGCTTCTTTAGGGGGGTTGGACTAGATGACCTCTGGGAGTTCCTTCCAACTCTAGCCATTCTATGATTCTGATTCAAAGAAAACCTATGAGGCTATTTCTGAACATTATAAGTATACTTTCTATAGAAATTATCAGGAAATGTGATTTGGTTAGTTAATCTACATTAATGTAAAGGTTTTATATGATTTCAAAAGTACTTTCCTGGTGAAGAAATTTGCATAGAACAATTATTTGAAAACTAGACAGGCTGTGAATATTTTTAATAATAAAAATATTTTTACTATAGTTTTGAATTATAAGAATAAGAAGCTGCACTTCATAGCCCATGAGGACCTCCAACAATTATTACTTCCTTATTGCTTCCTAAAGAGAATGAATACATTTCACTGCTTCAGAATGCAAAGGATTAATCATGCTGTGTTCAGGAAATATAAGGAATTAATGTCTGTCTTAAGGATTTTTTGAACTCTTGCAGTTGAGGAATTTGTAGTGTTTTCTGGTCACATCTACTGAGATTTCTGACATTGCCACAGTCCGCTGAGATACCCAATGTAGTACAAACAAGGAAAATACTGTCTTGAACACAACACTGTTAGGAGGTCTTGATGTAACAGCACGGTGAGGGAGGAAGCATGAGGAACTGTGCCCCAAGGAAAGGTGATGTGCAGGGTTGGATGACTGCAATAAACACTGTTAGATACAGGTTGTTGCTGACTTCACTCAAATGAATTTTAGAATAATTTTGATGTTAATCTTGACTTATTATTTGGAGTGTCACTGTACAAAAATAGTGAAAATGAGAGGAATTTGAAGAAACAAAAAATGTAATGAACTCATAAGCCAATTTGTTGTTGTCCATCTTACTTTTACCTCTAACAAGAGTAATAAAGGGTTCAAGACCTGCTTTTCTTGTGCCCCTAAATCTCTCCAGAAAGGCCCTTCAGTAGGGCTAGGACTGGTCATGGTTTAACATGGCAGGAAGCTAAAACAGCCACACAACCATTCGCTCACTCCTCTCCTCAATGGGATGGGGGTGAGAATTGGACAAAAAAAGGTACAGTTCATGACCTGAGTTAAAGATGGTTTAATATGACAGAAAAGGAAGATGACAATAATAGTAATAGAACATGCGGAACAAATGATGCACGTCACAGTTGCTGACCACTGATTTCCCAGCTAGTTCCATGGCCCAAGCCATGGCCTAAACCCCTGGCCGGCTTCCTTCCAAGTTATGTACTGAGCATGATGTTGTACGGTATGGAATATCCACTTGGCCAGTTGGAGTCAGCTGTCCTGGCTGTGTCCCTCCCAACTTCCTGGTCACCTTCAGCCTCCTTATGGGTGGGGCAGTATGAGAAGCTGAAAAGTCTGCGACTTGGTGTAAATATTGCCTAACACCAATCAGAATATCAGTGTTACCAACATTCTTCTCATCCTAAATCCAAATCACAGCTCTATATGTGCTACTAGGAAAAAAAATCCCTCTCCAGCATTCCTGTAGCTTCTTTAGATAGTTGAAGATTGCTAAAAGACTTTCTCAAGGCCTTCTCTTCTCCAGACTGAACAAGCCTGTCTTCATAGGAGAGGTGCTCCAGTCCTCTGATCATCTTTGTTGCCCACTTTTGGACTGGCTTCAACAGGTCCATGTCTGTCTTGTATTGAGGACCTCAGAGCTGAACACTGCTCAGGCAGAGCAGAGATGCAGAATCATCTCCTTCCACCTGCTGGTCAAACTGCTTTTGATGCATCCCAGGGTATGGGTAGTTTTTTGGTCTGCAAGTACGCTTTGCTGGGTCTCATTGGGTCGGGGTGTGTGAGTGGCTGCATTGTGCTTAGCTGCTGGCTGGTACAAACCCATAATTGCTGCTTTCTTGCCTGGCCTGTGATCCATCTACAGGCTCGGAGAGTCTGTTACTGGCACTGGGATCAAACTGGTAGGAGTGGGATGTCATCCAGTCTCTGTAGAAGATAGAAGAGAAAAATGTTTAAGAAGTATGAAATGAGGAGTTAAGTTTAAAATCTTAGGGAAAAAAAAAGTAATTTATGAGGTTGACATCCAACTTTAACCAAATTTCCTAAGTGCAGTATTCTGGGTTTTTTTTTCTGTTCATTGCCTAATTTTACCTGATTGTGGGATAAGCTCTAGCAGTCAGATAGCTCAATCTCTGTATGAGGATGCAGGGCATGGTTTCTAATGCATAATCAAAGGTAATGTTGGGACTTATGTATACTTCTAAATCTAGCCCTGTGTATTTTTTCCTCTGCTTCCTATGCAGTTAGAATTTTGTTTACTTTTCTGAATCCTCTGCAAGCTTTATCCAGGGTGAATGAGAGGGCAGGGCTTTTCTTTTTCAGAAAGCTTTAATACCTGTCCATCCAACTTTGTTAAAATTAATGCTATCTAATGCTCTTTTTTTGGACATATTTTAGTGATGAAGTGCTGTGTTTTTCAATGTTGCTATTACATCACTAAGGAAAAGGGGCAAATATTTGCTCATGGGAAATCTAACCTGAAAAGGCAGAGCAAGTGATCAGTTCAAGTAATTAGTTGCCTGAATGTTTTTTGGTACTGACATATAGCTGTGTTTATAAGAAATAAAACTTTTTCCTTGTGCCTTGATCTTTAGGCAAATTATATTTTTTCCTAATGCTATTAAAGCCTAATTTGCTTGGTTTTAATAATCAAAACCAAGCTGGGGTTTGTTTAAATTTCTTTTTGATGTTTGCAAATTTAAACTTGACACCTTGTTCATAGTTGTCTCTCTAAAGAGCAAAACTGGAGATACAGCTCCCTCTATCTGTCCTGGGAATACCTCTGCTTGGTGCTTTTTTGGAAAACACCTGCAAGTTATTGTCCTGTGACAGTAAACAATGTTTATGGTCCACGTGAAGATACAAGATGAAAACATGGGGATAACTTTTTTTACAGGTTGAGAGTTGTTCTCAGCTACGTTAACTGGAATTTTAAAGGAACAAAGGGTGAGACGTTTTCTTATCTGAAAATATTTCTTGACACCTACTTCAAAAGACATAGAAGCAAACTTGCATAGTAAGGTTCTCAGACATGTAATTTATTATTAGAATTAAAAAAATATATAATTTCTAGCTGTTCTTTAGCAGCCTTGCAATTTTTCCAGACGTAACAGTGGAAAATATAGTTCATGTTTTTGTTGACATTATTTAAAAAAAAAAATAATTCTGTACTAGTAGAAAAATCTGTATAAGCAGTAATATATCAGGGGATATGACAGATAGAGAAATTAAAACAAATGACACTATATAAATCATATCTTATAATTCATACATGCTAGAATACCTGAGTAAAAACTTAGAGCTTGCTGTTCTCCATTGTCATTTGTTCACGTGACACATTAATTCAAGTCTGCGGATGTGATTCTGGCAAAGAAAGTGCAATCTGCTTTTCAGTTTCAGGTCGTTATGAGGTTTATATTTTCACTGAATGTATACTAGAGCTCAGAAGTCCTCTCTGCTAGGCTTATGAAGTTATTTACATTTTATATTAGCTGCAATTATACTAATAACTAACATAGCAGCATAACATGCCACAAGTTAACGACTATAAAAAAAATCTTGAAGTGCACTGAAATTTGGAAAAGCTTAGTGATAACTTAGCCATTAACAATTCAGGCTAGAAAAAGTGCTTTTTAAATAATTTTAATCTGTGTTTTAAGCTCATTTCTGCACACCTTTCCTGTAAATTGTATATTTTTCTTTTTAATTAGAGGTAGTTTTGTGCTTAAGAATATTTCTCATAGACTTTTCAGAGAGCTGAAATAAGACTCATTGACAGTCCTGGCAGATAAGTCCCTGAAAATGAAGATACCATAAAGCCTGTTTTGTAATATAGGGCAAAACTCACATTCTCAGGAGCAATGACACACGCATGCCTGTTACTGCACGCACGATCTGAGCGCCTCATCTTGATGCCTTTACTTATGGGTACAGCTCCGTTATACTTTATTTCTGAACTGTCCTGTTTCTCAAAGTTGTGACAGAAATGGGAGTTGAAGTCTTGACAGGCAAGGAGAGTGACCAAAGAGCAAAGCCCAGTGGGCTTGGTAAGTGGCTCTCTGTGGAAGTAGAAGGGACATGATTCCCTGTGAAACAGGGTCCACTGGCTGTGCAGCAGTCCGGGATAGCTGCCTGGGCTCTTGCTGTAGTAGGTAGATACAATAATGCTGAAGGAACAAAGTTCTTGATGTAGTGGCAGGTCTCCACTGGTAGGTATTGTCCTGCCTTTCACAAGGGCTTAACAGTGTTTCAGAAGACCAAGTGATCCTTGCTATTGAAGCTGCTATATGATTTTTTGCTGCCTCTCTTGGGGAGGGCCAGTGGGTGAGACATTTCAGAGGAAAGGGCATTTGGTTTCTACTGCTGCTGGTGCTATTAATGGTAATTAAAAGCTTCCACTGGCTTAAAAAATGTAGGCTCGAGACCGAAACTGCACATGTACTGTAGTTATCACTATTAATCAGTCTATTAAATGCTAGCAGGTGATGCAAAATTATAAAAATTATAAAACAGTAGATTAATTAAATGAGCTTGGCAAATACCCTGCCGTATAGTTGTACTGCACTTAATAGTATTCTAACACTAAAATAATTAAGGGATGATTAGGGATGTGTCATGCTAGCTGTCACACCAGGGCCCTGCCAGTTTCTCTTGTGTGTGCCCTAAGTAAACACAGCGTGTTGGGCTGTACCCTGCGCACCTGGGCAGGAGCACTGCTGCAGGGCATGGGGCGATGACTGACACATAGATTAAAATCAGAACCTCCCTGAAAATATGACAATATCTTGCTTTTTAAAGCACTGGCTTATTAGCTAATGCTTTATTAATAGAGCTGTAGTTATTTGGAAACTATATTGCAGGCTGAGCATAAGGGTAATTTTCTGATTGCTGGTTACTTTTTTCTTTTCTTCTCCCCCCTCCCTGCAGGGCAAGGTAGTTATTGTTCTTTCAATATTAAGTGAGGCTTTCTTGGAACCAGCAACAGTCAACTTTTCTTTGAGGAAAAAAAATTAATTAATGAAACTAATTGCAGTGACGATTAGATCCAATTACATCCCAACGGGAGGGCAGTCCTCCATAATTACCAGCAAGCAGTAATCCAGCAGCATTTTGGAGGTATTCTTTTGCAGTTTAGCTACTTCCAAAGTTACAGTTGTCAAATATTTTACTTGGCTTTTCCAAGTCACAACTTAGTTTTCAGGATTCTGCTTTCTGTAAAAAAGTTAGGAAGTATTTAGTTTTCCTGAGAAAGGCAATTGATTCCTTTCCTTAAACATAGTCTTGCACAAAGAAAACAGTGGTGGGGTTTGCCTTCTCTTTTCTTAGGTTTTTATTTTGATGGAAAAATATAGATCTAATTACTTCTGCCATAACTTTTCCTTTCAGTTCATTGTTTGTATTAGGAATACAGAACTAATGTTGGCTACTGAATATTGCTTAGTATACTGAGTATTGCTGTACTGGACATAGTTATTGACCACCATATTCCCTCTTACATGGTGTGCCACAGAAACTGGCCAAACTCCCCATTACATCCTCTAGCCAGCACGTAGCAGGCACTCCTCAGCATGCATTCACCGTTTGTTCTTCTGAACTTAATAAGGAGGCAATTAAATACTTTGTTTGTTTGTTTGTTTTTCTCCAGATGAACTCCACACTGTAACTTTACTTTCAGCATATAAAAATCGAGAAATCTTTCCAAGTCACTGCATCAGATTCACTGCTGACATCACTCATTACCTTGTAATTAATGATGTTCCAGGTTTTCCCATGGGTGTGAGAGTATCAGCTCTCCTGAAACATTAAAGTCGATTCCCACCCTTCATTGATGCAAAGGAAAGCTGGTGAATTGGAGCTTCTTGTATTTTCCTTAAGTATGTATGACAACTAAATGTAATTTAGGGGGTTTTTATAGGACAGTCATGTCATTTTTGCAGCCTTACTTCTGAACATTTCCAGCTCTCTTCTCCCGCTGCCCTCTGTTTTTCCACTCTAAAAGGTGTGCACGTACTGGGTCTTTACTTGTCATCTTGTTTGTATGCCATCGTTCTTTCACGGTATCAACATGCACCATCTCAATTAGTGTAGGATGCCATTAACTATTAGGAGTTTTTATGGAACTCTCTAATGAAGTGAAGGCAGAGAACACAATGGCGGGTATGCCATTGCACACCTTGCTGCCATGTGAATGTGTGTTCACTGCATACATCACTGTCTCTGGTCCATTTAAGATGCTCTTGGTTTTTCATTTATTCACACAATTATCTGGCTTTGGTTGAGCACTGCCTGCTGAAAAGCTGCAATTCTAGTTACTGCCTTATGAGCACAATAGACAGGGATCAGATATCTTTGTTTTTAAATTAATGCATAGAATTTGAGAACATAGTATAACATTAAGGGTTTCTCCTAAATGTCTTCCAAACTGAAATCTGAGCCAAATCATTTGTATTAATTGTCATATATCTTCAGTGTCTGTGAATCCAGTCATGACATACTTAGAAAGACATGATGGCAGTGGTTTGAAGTGGAAGGAGACTTGTTGCTGCTTCCTGCTGATGTGTGATTTATCAGCTAATCAGCTCATCTTCAACACAGAAATTTTTACACTCTTGGAAACACAAAAGCTGTTCTTAAACTCCAACCCTTACAAATGGATCCTTTAAAGTATTTCTTACGCTTTATATCCCAGTAAGGTGACAGATTGTTGAATTAAATTCATGAATGAACATATGAACGAAAATACAGCTGTGTAAACACAGTCTTTCCCAGCAAAGTTTCCTTCATTCTGATAGCCAGACAGTAGATTTCCAGAAGAGCTTCCTGAGTGATGAGAGGCGCCTTGACAGAATGAGACTGCCGATGCTTCAGGGAGAGTTGAGGCCCGTAGGTTACTCACTGCTCATCCTGTCCAGAGGCAATCCAGTGTAAAGGGGCTGCAGGAGCTTTGAGTGTGACTGGGTCTGGCTGTGGACTGAAGTCTGCCAGGGTTGTTCAGAGACTAAGGAATACCTCTAGCGCTGCATGGCATAATTGCTGACTATGTAATTTAAAGTTGCCTTGGGTAATGATAAAGATTGAGGGTTATTATTGGAGAAGGAGAATCGTTTTATCATTCTCAAAAAGAATACTGCACATGACTTTCTTTGGGCAGGTTAAATTGGAGTGGTATATCTTCTGCAATGGAGAGAAGTGTTTAATTTGAAAGATAGTTCTTTGGGAATATCACTTTCAGTGATTAAAGTTGAGATATAATTCAAATCGCCTGAGTCATGCTTCCATTTTTTTCCCCAAATTATGCCACACTGGTGGGCAGTTAGCAATTATATAGGGTCTGACCCAGTGTTAAATTCAGCAGCTTGAAATGCTCTAAGGCTTTAAAGTGTCATTGTGAGACAACTTGAGAAACGTTAGAATGTGTGACTAGTACCCGGTTGGTGCCTTTAATAATTATTACGAGCTCTATTTGCATTCACCGCAGCCACTGCTTCCTTTCGAAGATGCAAGGAGCGGGGATTGTAGCTGACTGCTCGCCTTGGCAGTGCATGCTGTAACAGCTGTTTATGGCAAGAAGGGGCAACAGCATGTAAATGTCATTTTCTTTATCCCAGCAGAATGCTTATGTAAGGTATGCATAAGTTTTTAGATGCCTGACTGCTGTGTGCAAAGCTCATGGTTTGCACTGAGAAGGAATAGTGACTTGGCTGTGATTTCACTTAAAATACAGGGTTAGCTTAAATGCATGTGATCTGTAATTACCTGGGTTTATTTTAATAACTGATGTAGTTAAACTTGTGTAGATGACGTAGAATGGAAATGAAAGCAGTTTAGTTAGAACTATTAATCCTTGCTTAAGCAAAGTTTATAGCTTGACTGTGTGTTTGAATGTCTGTGGTGCATTCGGGACAGAGCAACTGTCTCTCTCACACTGTCCTATCCTTAAACACACTCATCTGAGTCCGTAGCAGCTTGGGATTTTTCTTCTGTGGTATTCTGCTTAATAGCACGTCAGCTGACTTGTAAGCATGTTAAACTGTCATTAAATGCCAAATCATGTTAGAACTTCAGCTGTTTTCTTTGCAGTGTCTGCAATTATCTTTTTATAGCTGTTTTGGTTTTTTTTATGCTGTCCTTTCTAGAATAATCTGAAGTAATACATGATAACTAGCAGTGGAGTACACCAGTAAAGCAGGAATTCAGAGAAGAGTTGGGATATACAGTTTTAGAAAATAGTGTTGTTTGGGGTTTTCTTTTTGCCCAACAAGGTTAGACTGTTAGAAGCCTGTACTCTTCCCTGGGAAATGGCAACATAGCCCATCTCCAGCAGCATGCCAGTAAGTATTTGTCATTTCTTCTGAGTTTAATCTACTGGAGGATTCATCATCTGTGGCAGATGTCTATAAATACACAAATCTATTGATCTAGGGCTCATTTCTGCAGAAATGTGGTTGGCAAGGATGTTTATTTCTCCTCCGTGCTGAATGTAAAACAAGTTGCCTTTTCTATTGAGAGAGTGATAAAAAGAAAGTTAAGGGAGTTTTGGTGCATTATTGAGTAGCAGAGGTTAACAGGCTGGAAACGTATGCTTTCCTTACTAACTTTGCTTCCTTCCTTTCTTATCATCCACACTCATCCATAAATAAATAATTTAATTAGAAAGCTAATTCTAAGGGACAAAGCACAGATCTTTAAGATCTATCAAAACCTCAGTAAAAGATTTAGCCTCTGGCTTAAAAAAAATACACAGGGTTATGGGTGAATGAAAGCCCTCAGCTTCAGTGGGATTTATCATTATAATGAGCTGTACAAGTTGCAATAACAAATTAACAGTAAGGCTCCCTTACAGAAGTCGTTCAGCCAGTGGGCCTTGATAAGGCCCACTGGCTAATTTCTAAGTTTTCATTTAGAAATCTTTGTCACAGTCAACATAGGTCTTTGAAAGGGACTTGTGAAAAAATCCTCATTTTTCTCTCCTCTCACAGATTCATTGAGTACAGACATCTCTGGGTACACTTACTGCAGTCATTGCTGTTAACAGCCACCATGGTAGGTATGTAGGTGCCCATATTTAAGTAGAGCCTAACACTGTGCGTGGCTTTAATGGAATGGAATACACTTTGTTTCCTGTATGCAGTATGGTACAGCGATTCCCGTGAACCACAAAAATGCATGTTGTGAGAAATAAATGAGAAAAGGAAGAATTTTTATTTCTTAGCAAACTTCACTCACCTAAGAATTAAAAATGTTTGAAAGCTTAAACCTACTTAAAATATTTTGAGCTTAAATGTTTTCGTTGGACATTCAGCTGGTGGTTCCGCCTATGCAATAAATTAAAAATAGCTGGTATGAACAGCTGTGGAGAAGTCATCACTGTTCTTTTCAAAAAAGTCAACACATACTCATTAACAGAGGAGCTTCATTTTGCCTGTTTGGTTTCTTTAAAAAAATAAAATAAATAAGAAGCAGTAGCAGCCACAGAAGACAAAGAGTGGGTGATTGGTTCCTATTATTTCTCTTTTTAATATGACATGAGCCCTACAGCTTTGTTATTCAGTTTCATAATTTCCTTCCATTTAACCAAAGTGTCTGTTTTGGCAAAGATTCCTTTCCTTGAAGATTAGATCGTGAGTGGGTTTAAGATGTTCTTGAAGTAATATATTATTGTTTTATTTTATAATCTTGGCAGAGAGCAAAACACAATGTTTCATTAATTATATCTTATTTTCTATACGTAAGCTTTTCCAAGACTTAAAAATAACAGTGTTATCACCTGTTTCAGCAGTCTACTTTCTGTAAAGTTCCAGGTATCCTTATTTAAATGAATTAATCTGTATTTAAAAATAGAGTTGTGGTTCCCCTGCCTATATAAACATATCCCTCTCTTCCCATTAATAACAGTCCATCTGCTGAAGATATTTCCAGTACACTGTAGTGAGGCTTTTCCCCTTATCAAAAGGAAGTTCAGTTCTCAAACTGAGGAAAAAAAAAAAAACACCCTAGAGAAAGGCAAGTCGTTGCTAGAAAGGGTACAGCTTATTCTGTAGAGCTGAAGTTAGCAGGAAAGTTACGTACTTTGTCATGCTATGCAGAGCACTGGTTACTCAGCATTACAAAAGTCTTAAATGGGGAATGCAGTACTGTAGTCTGTCATGAAATTGTTAGTAAACTGTTTATTTGTGAATGTGAAAGCAAGAGTAATGCTTGCCAAGTGCAGTGGTCAGAGGGCAGGGCAGTGACTGGGCAAAGCTCTGCATTTTGTTTCCAGTTTGGTGCCTGCCTCCCTGGCTGGCAAGAAGTGTTACCGGGATGTTCTGGTAGGAATGCTGGGACTTTTATGCCTAAGTACATATTGTCTAAGTTGCTTGGCTTTGCAGAGATGCTGCACATTGAAGCTTCAACTAATCTGAAGTAGCAAATATAGTGCTTCTAAATTCTGTCACTTTCCAGTGTTTATTAGGGGAAGAGAAGGCTTCTGTTGCACTTCACCTTCTCAATTGAATGATATATTTTTAGTCATTTTTGTCCAGGAAAAGGTGGAATATGTGTGTATATATATATATATGTTTACATAGCTATTTATAAATATGTAAATACTTAACATAATCCAAATGGCATGCATATAGAGAACTGACTGACAACAAAGATTTTATTAGTATAATTACAGTATAGCTTCTGATGCAGAACTGTCATTGTACCAGCGTAGTCTCAAAATAATGGGATCATAGTTCTAACTCGGTCTTTATTAGAGTGCTACGTTGCCTATAAAATAAAACATTCACCACATTTCTAATAAAATGCTGGTTTATGTGAATATTAAATACCTTCTGTTGAGTAAAGTATCAATTAAGCAATGAATTGTAAACTCATGTAATTGGTTTGAAATGGTGCTAATTACCACTATAAGGTCTTTATTGAAGCCTTTGGATGTAGACTGAAGGGGTAAACACCTCATGTTACACAGATCAGCTTTCACATGGTAGCATCTTTCAGTTGCTGCTTACTAGGAGCCAAAGCATTTCTTCTCAAATTCTGTCTTTTCTCTATGTAAATCCTATCCCTCTCTTCCCTCCATGTTACTGAAACAATGTGCAGCCTGATGGAAACTACCTTGCTCCTAGTATATACCTCTTCAAAATGATGAACGCTGGAAAATGGAAGTAGTTTTCAGCCAAAGTACTGAAGGAAAAAGTATAGCTCATGTAGCTGAAAAGCATATATATTTTACAGGTTTTAAATGGAAGGAAAGAAAATTCTGCTTTTCTTGCTTTACCTCAAAATGTAAATACAGAAAAAAGTGAGGTTTTGGCTATCTTTTAATATTTTTTTTCATTTTAAAATGGCAAGTAACTCTTGTTGGCTATGAATTTGTTTGTATCGTAAGGCTTACACTGTAGGATTCTGGATGAGTTCTACACTTCCTTCTTTACCTCAGCAAAAAGTTATATAGCTGTGCTGTTTTACCAAAATTTACTTGTATGCATGCAGGTGAATAAAGATGTATATATACATACATACAAAGAAATCACACTTCATTAATTAACATGAACATTCTTAGGGTATTTGAGAAAATAAAGGCAGTTACTTCAAGAGAAGAAAGACAGGATAGTGAAGGGAACTGCATATGTAGATAAGTTCAGGAGCTGTTCAACAAATCATATATTTACAGATCATATGTTCTTACATACGTTATCAAGATGCTAATATAAATACAATGCAGTCTGATCCCTAACATTTACCACACCTTTTCCAGTTACATTTTCTTGTTCTGTATCATGAAAACTCCATCTTTGTACTCTGCTGCCTTAGGCTACTGAATTATACAAAATTCTCTGCTGAAAGATGGTCAAAAACCACACAGATAAAGGTGAAGTATCTTGCTGTAAGAGCCACATGTGTAGGCTCAGTGGCCAGATGCCAGGTTGTAAATTCCTAAGAGTGAGCCATGATAGTAGCCTGCACTAGCTAACCCACTTATTTGTAGTGTCGCCTTGCATCTGTTCACATCTGGCATCTAAGTGTCTGGCTCCCAAGTAACCATTGCAAAGAACAGTGAGATTTGAACATAAATACTTGGAACGGGGAAAGAGCAAGAAGGAGCAGAATTTGGGGGGCTTCGACGGGGAGGAAAATGGAACAAATAATTTTTAAATTAATGCTGAATTTAATGGAAAATTTTATGTTAATGCACAGATTTTTTTCCAAAGAAAATGTGGAAGTGGCTTGCCAGGATATTTAAAATCAGACTTGATGAAGAAATGGCAACTATCTTGATAGGAATTATTCTGTACTGGCAGGGGAATGAACTGTAAGAAGTCCATTTCTCATTTTAGGATGCTTTTGATCATGTGGGTACTACTTAATTGCTCTCTAGTATGTATGTTCAATAGATGAGTAGTTCAAGATGGATGGTAGAGTCACCTGCATTTTTCCAGTTCTGTTTTGATTGTCCTTGGTGATTATAGCTGCCATTTTCTTCCCAGAAAGCCAAGGATATTGGCCATCTATGTTAATGTTTAATTAAAAACATTAGTTAATGTCAGTATTTCTATTGCTATGTGATGTGACTTTTGTTTGATAGAGCCAGATGTGAACAGGGATGTAGAGAAACATGGACTTTACCTAAAATGACAGTTGAGATGGCAAATAACTTTACTGAACTCCAGTTTCTTCATCAGTGATGCTTAAAATGTGTTTCTTTTATCCCTGTGAGGGTGTTTTCATTTATGTAGTGCTATTTTTGTAATATATGTATATCACAGCAGAAGTAACAAGAGGCCTTGGTTGGTTTTGAATTTTCTCCAACAATGTGTAACTCATGTTCACATGTGAGCGATGCTGCAGAGTGACATTCTGGGCTGTAGCAAATTGTGAAAGAAAGGTTCCGTGTTCTCCTCTCAAAAGACCCCTCTTCTTCTGGACCTGCAGAAAGCTGTTTGTCCGTAACACTGCGGCTGAGGAGCGCGTTGAGTCACACATCACAAATGCAGGCTTTGTCCTCTCTTGGCTGACTAGGCTCGTATCAATTATTCTTTCCTCCTGTATTACTTAATGATACACCAACTCTTTCCACAAAGTGTGCATGACTCAAGGCTTCACCGTGCCGTTACCCCTGAACTATTCTTCTCTTTCTGAATCACAGCTTGGAAAGGATTTATTAGGGAAGATGTCTGGGAAGACCAAATTGCACAGTGCTTGTAATAGGAGGCTCATTTCTTAAAATGGCAGTTTTGTTTAAACAGCTTTGTTATTAATACAATGAAAGGTTAATTTGAAAATGTTTAGGGATTAGGCTTAAAAACCACACTAAAAATTGAAGTTTCTGTTGAACCTCTTGGAACCCCCAAATAAGTTTGAGAATTATATGAGATCTTTTCATCCTTAGCTAATTGGAGTAAGTCCAGCAACACTACGTAGAGACCCTTCCATTGCTAATTTTACAGCATTTCTAATTAGAACCAATACATTTAAGGGAATCAAAGGAAGAGCTGGTTTTTGAGCTGTTTGGGGGGGGGGTGTTAAATTTATTTACAGAAGCTGAAAAAATTAGTGGGAATTAAACACCTTGAAAATCCCCACATGCTCTTATTTTGATTTTTAGGTTTTTGAACAGCAGTCTCTTTTCTAGAGTTTTGTTAGCTTTATTCTATCAACAAATAAATTTAGAAAGTAATTGGAAGTGAATCACTAAGACTTTTAAATAGGAGATATGAAACCTGTATCAGGTTATATTGCTCGTATCGTACAAACTGCTTCCTGCAGATTCTTGTCTTGTCCTAGATAGTTTTAATGGCCTACCATAAGATGAAGGAAGGGAAACCAGCAATATTGGGGGTTCCTGTCACTGTAGATGCTGAACCTTTTAACAAAGGAGGTTACCAAGACAATACTGATGAGTGTTTTTTATTTCATGCAGTGTGATTGTTGCTGTTAGGAATCTCAAAACTTCAGGGTCTAAAAGCAGCATTTAATTATTATTGTGGTAATAATATGCGCACAGACTCATTCTTATGACTTTTTATTTTAAAGAATTTTTCCAATTGATAACATGCTTGTAATAAGAATTTGTTATTATCAATCAAATTTTAAGAGCCTCTTGCATCTTTGGAAGGAACTGGTAGAGTTATCACTAGTTTGTGTTTAATGTAGTTTTTAAAAGCCAAATTTTCCAGGTTCCCAGGTTTTGCCACCTGGCTTAGTAGCATCTCTATAGCAATTCAGCTTTGATGTTACAGGGTCAAACACATGAGTAGACTGTATTTTAGAAGTGAGGGTATGTCTGTGATGAGGCCATACATCATCTATCGCTGCTTTATAACCTGCCTGTACTTTTCTCCGCAGACAAGATGGCCCAGAGTGCCTCCTAGAAACTGCAGGCAGTTTGAAGTTGGAACTGTCTGAGAGCAGTGTGGCCATAGACACATAAATCATTCTGGGTGTCCTCCAGACTACTTCCCAAACTAGTCAGCTGTAGTCTTGTGGCAGTAAATGTATATAAACAGACCATCCACCTGTGGAGTATATATGTGGAACACTTGGAGATGATCCTCTGTTGACAGTACTGGGGAAATTGTGTTTTAGCTGTATTTTCTATGGCTGTGTTTCAGGGATTTTCTCCCAAAGTCAAGTTAAACCATTTCACAGGTCAACTCAGCTGAAGGTATCACCAACATGTAGCACCAATCTGCTATCACCTGTCAGAGGCATATATCTGGAGCTGCTATGGATCTCTATCTAATCTGCCAGAGGCCGGTGCATAAGGCTGAAAGCTAAAGAGGTGAATAAAGTGGATGCACCTAACTGCAAAATGTCCGCACTGTGTGTCGAAAAAGCAAGACTGAAGTTGTAGTCAGGTATGTAGTGACTAAAATCCTCTAGATGGAGAAAACTTGGATACTGAAAACAAATTAGTCAAAAAAAGGAGATGAGGAGGAGAAAGGTCTGAAAAGGCTAGCAATCTTGTGCACTGTTTGTGCTTGACTTTTGTGTGAACAATTACTTTATGCATTGCTTTTGCTGCTCTGTGGGATAACCCATCCGTGCTGGGATGAGGTACCAGAAGACTGAGAACACTTGGCTGGTTTGTGTTGCTCATATTTAGTAGAGTAGATTTGTCTCCTGTGGTGATATTTTGAAATCTTGTATCCTGTCAAATTTTTGGGACTTTGAATTGCATTAAATAACTGGGACATGGGCATTCCTAGGACTCCAGGGAACAACCAGCTGAGGAGTAAAAATTAGCTTAGATACATATCTAAGCTTTATTTAATTTTAATCTAAGCTTCAGTGGAGTTATTTAGTTATATTTGGAAGGTAAGATTTCTATGTTAAAAAAGAAAAAAAAATAGAAACAAGAAAAATATTTGGACAAAAATTCATTTGGCAAAATTTGAAACTCTCCTGCTTTGAGGGGTAAAAATAAAACACCTGAGTTTCTTTATGTCAATTACATTTCTAGTGGTTTTATTAACTTTTCTACTACTATAAAAATTTTACTCACTGCCATATGTAAGTTAAGGAAAAGAGGGCAAAAATCTCACTATGGTTTCTGACAGATTCTGTCAATCATAGTAATATGGCCAGAGTAGGGAAGCTCTTTCACAGGAGGCCTTATTCACCCGTGAAGGGATGACTAACTGTGCAGCAAGATGCATTGACATGTAATATTACACTAAAAGAGAATATTCCACTTATAATTTGCCCCTTCAGTCAGATCTAGAGGTATGCAGTCACTCAAAAGTCTGCTGTAGTGTATAAGAAAATTGAACCAACCATTCAGGAACTCTCCAGCCTTAGGCAAGACTGAATCCACGTAGTGTCTTCACAAACACATGGCTCATATACCCAAAGAGGCTGAAAGAAATGATATCTGGTTTTAAAAAAATCTAGTATTACCTGTTTCAGGGTACACTGATGAGGAGTAGTATCAGCATGGATTGACAACTTCTCAGTGTTATGGTCCTGCTGGCTGTACTAGAGCCTTGTAAGGAAAACTCTGAGGATAAGAAGAATATTCACAGGCTTCTGTGATGCTTTTCAGCAAGGCATCACTAATTGTAGTACACTAAGGACTCAGCACCACATATATTTGTACAATCCTGGACTAATGGGTTGCCCAATTTTATATTGTTCCCCTTTCTCTGCTTAGGAGCAACTCCTATAGCAGAGCAGGAGCCTTGCTAATCAGAAATCTCTTGTATGTGTTTTGCTCATTGCACTGCATGCTCATCGTGTTTTCTTAGGTGATGTTGTTCTGCAGGTAATGGGCACGTGGTGTTCTCTGATGGTTTATACCATTAGTCTGGTGCTGTACTCCTGAGAGCTTGAAATGGATATTTCTCAACACTTTGCAGTGCTCTCTCCTCTTCAGATGCTTGCTGGGAATAACCTGATCAGTTTTGGTTGTTTTTTTTTTTGGTTGGGGGGGAGGGTGTGCATTTTTAGTTTTCAGAATTTATGTCTTAAAGTATTTGCTGTTTTCTTTCCTATTAAGTTACATTGGACACATTTCATATAAATCAAATAATATTAAACTAATGACATGTCTTGAAGCTGTTAACCTCTACAGGATTTGGAGGTCCACAAAGAAAAGGTAAATATTTCTTCATACTAAGTATTTCATAAGGCAGAACCGTAAATTTTCAAAGGCAATCTTCACCATGTCTTCCTCAGGTCAAATCTCTTTTTCTAACTTTTTCGGTATTTTCCTATTTTTTTTAAAATTTTTTTCAAATTATAATTAGTTTCATGTCATCATGACAGATGCATCTACAGTAATCTTGTACTTTCAAAGTATTGTTTTCCATGTTTTCTGATGTTTTATACATTTTCAGAAACATTTACTGAAACACACCCCTTCCATTAGTATTGAGCTAATAGATTATATTTTCATAACTAAAATCATTTCTCTTTTCTTTCTGTATTATTTTCCATCTTGGAACACCTGATTACTTCATGACTGATTTATGACATCAAGCAGCACTGCGTTTTCTTTTCAAGAATGCTGGTTGGGTTTTTTAATTCTTATTTATAGATTTATTGATTTATTTTAATCAGTAAATCTATTTCTAGTACCTGTGAAAAATTATTAAAAGTGAAAAAAAATGCTGACTGAATATAAGCCAGAAGTGTGCCCTGGTGGCCAAGAAGGCCAACGGCATCCTGGCTTGTATCAGAAACGTTCTGGCCAGCAGGTCTGGGGAGGTGATTGTGCCCCTGTACTCAGCACTGGTGAGGCTGCACCTCGAGTGCTGCGTTCACTTCTGGGCCCCTCACTCCAAGAAGGACATCGAGGTCCTGGAGTGGGTTCAGAGGAGGGCAACCAGGCTGGGAAAGGGTCTGGAGAACAAACCTTCTGAGGAGTGGCTGAGGGAGCTGGGGGTGTTNTAGGAGAGGACAGGGATAGTTGGACTCAATCTTATAGGCCTTTTCCAACCTAGTGATTCTGTGATAATTAAATTCACATGTAATTATTCAACCTGAATATTTGATTTGTATTTTCTTCAAAATTTCAGGAATAAGGTTGCCATGTGGTGAAGGCATGTAGGAGTTACTAGACACAACTGAACTGCTTTTCAAGGAAAATTCTGTACTGCAGTGTGGGGAAGTTGTTTAATCTCTTCATCTCATTTTTCAGCCTGTGGAACTGAACCTATAAGATTTTTACCACTGTCTGTAAAATCAGTTACAGATTGTTGAATAAGAAAAATATTATATACTTTAGTCGCAGTAAAGGATTTAGGAATTCCTATGGCAATGTGAGACAATAGGCTGGACGACAAGTAAAGGAACTGCCATTTTACGCTACTGATCTCTACTGAACACCCAGAACTAAGCAGGAGCCTTCCATTCCTTACATCCATACTGACTTTGACAGACAGGAAGGTTGTTGTCATTTGTAATGCAAGATGCACGTGGCATGGAAAGGCCCAAGTGCCAGTAAGTATGACATGTCATCTCAGTGTTTTTTCATTAAGTTTATGTTAGCCCAAAGTAGGGAGAATCTCTCAAAAGAGGATAGAAAAGGGAGTCCACTGTTGGTCTGACCTGGGTAGGTATCTCGTGATTGGCTGCTGAATTAAGCACTTTGCCTTTACACAAGCCTGAAATATGAATTTCTCAGAGTGTGAAAACATTGTCCTAAGTCTAAGTATTCAGAAGGCTAAGTTCTTTCCAGGAATTTGTTCCAGGTGTGAGAAAGGTACCTTTGCATAGAGAATCTGTAAAAAGGTACACACTTTACCTACAGGCTTCCTTCCCCGTTTGCTTTTGGTTATGTATCTTAGAACAAACTGTGCTTAGGCGTTTGCTTGCTTTGCAAAAATTTACCTTATCCAAAGTGGCATTTCATTTATATGGGCATTGGCAAGCAAACTCATACCATTCTGAAAGAATCCACTAAATAGGGACATGTTAGTTTACAGGTTTAATCCATATGATATTTATTGGATGTCATACAGGCAATGACAGGCAGCCAACACACTATTCAGTGGACTTTTCCACCCATCTGTTTATCCATCTGTTACTTGAAAAATAGATCACTTTTTTTTTTTTCAAAAAAAAGTATTGTTCTAGCAGGCCAGTGAGATATGTTGATGTATAAGAATTTGTTGTAACAGGACCATCTGAAACATCCAGCAGTACTATCTTGATATGAAATACTAGCAACTGGTGTGCCTCTGATCCCCACAGCACTATATTTGATATTGTGTCACTAAAATAAACTCATAATGGACACGTTGAATTTACTGTTTGTGGGGGTGAGGAGGAAGAAGGTGGCTTTTTGACCATCTTCTTTACAAAAATATTGCTCAGCACACCCTGAGTTGCTAAGAATAGAATCCTCTGAGGGGAAAAAAAATCTGTTTTTTAATCAGAACAATGGTATTAATTTGTGCACCATGTTGGTCATCTCTAGAAGAGTTATTAAATTGTGACTTTAAAACTTCATTAATTTCATGTAAGTTGGTTTTATACTACAGATTTCTGAAGCCTACAATTTTAAATATTACTATCTGATTATTAAAAATGTGTTGTTCCTTGGTAACAAAAAATGACAATATACTTTTGAGGATAAGAAGTAAAAAAACTCTAAAACTTGATAACTTCACATAGATAGCAGCTGTGCAGACAGACACACCAGTGATAACATTAGAAGCACAAATTTCAGGCATCTATTTTGTTGGTGCAATTGAGCATTGTTCCAGAGTTATTTCACTCCTCATTTCTGGTAAGCCCTAGGAAACGTGCATTAGAGCACATGTTTTACAGCCTATGGGCTCACATGATTCACAGCATTCACAATTAAAATGCCTTTATAGCAGATTCGTTAATGATTTATTTTTGATGACCAAATGTGGAATCAATGACAGTGCCTGGGAAAATTTTCTATGGGGAGCTCTGGTTTCATTTTGGTAACAGTTTCAGCCTAAATAAATGTATAAATTGAGAAACATATTATTAAGTAATTTCTAAAATTTTAAGTGCTAAGCACCATAGCTTAAAAATACAAAACCCAGGAGATGCCCAGAGGCAGTTCAGCTGATTCAAGAAAGTTGCAAATGAGCTTTGTGAGAGTGCTGGAACACATACAATGGTCCCATCTTCAGCACAGTTATTGTGCTATCCTTCTGTAGAGGGAGGGAAAGGAACCTGCTCTTCTTTCAATTTAAGAATGCTGATCTAGTGTATGCAATGATGGAGAGCAATAAGAAAAAGCAGGGAAGAATCAAAGAACAATGGGCAAGCTAATTCTTTTTCTTTTGATTTTTCAGCATGTCTTTCTATTTAGAGTTGAGAGGTTTCAGCAGCTGAAAAATGAAGATGACAACTTAGGATGTTGTTGTTATTACTTGCCCATCAGGCAAGCGATGTACAAGCATGACTGTTTAATTTAGTTGAAAGCATTAATAGTAATTTACCAAAATGGATCAATGTTTAATATTTCCTAAGGGAGCTTATTCACAGATATCACAATTATAAATAATCTAGTTAGGAGGCAAAGGTACTGTAGGATTTCCTCCCCTCTCCACTTCCTCTCCTGGGACAGCAGTAAGATTGTGGGTAGCTCATTGCAGAAAAGGTGATTCTGTGAAGAGAGAACTTGAAAAACAGTTTTTAATCTGGAAAATACATATTGTTTTCTACAGCACAGAAGAAACGCTATGTAAGAAAACAAGGAGAGAAAGAAATAGACCACTTTTGTGTTCTCATAGTTTTCTGGGGTAGGTATGTATCCTGCTTTTGATTGGGATAGAGTTAAATTTTCCCCAGCAGCTGGTTTTGGGGTTTGAGATGAGAATAATTCTGGTAATGTACTAATATTTTAGTTGTTGACAAGCAGTCAGGGTCTTTTCAGCTTCTCGTACTACTCAGTCAGTGAGAAGCCAGGGGGTGCCCAAGAAGCTGGGAGGGGACATAGGCTGGATAGCTGGCCAAAACTGTTCGAAGGGATATTCTGCACATGATGCCATGCTCTGTATATAACTGGGGGGAGTGAGTGAACAGCTGTGTGATTGCTTTAGCTGCCTGCTGGGCTAGACTACAACAGCACACTGCTGAAAAATACATGGAACATTAGTTAATAAAGTTCTATGGTGAAGGTACTGATCATTTTCCTATAAACTAATCAGTAAATGCAAAATTTTGAAGTCTTTACAAACAGGCTCCATGGGCATTCAAAATGGACATTATCTTATGAATATAATAAAATACACAAATCTGTTTTTGGTGAACTCTAAGGACCTTCCAGGCACAAGGTTAAGTTTGTAAGCAAGTTTAAGTAAAGTAAGGGAATAATTTCTGTTTTATCACTGAGAAAATAATACTCCGAAGAATAACAATGTGTATTTATAAGGCATGTGCACGTGGCAGATTACTGCCATTTTTTATGCTAGCTCCCCTTGATGACATTCTTGATGTGCAACACATTCAAGGTAACTTATCCCACCCAACATAGGCTGTTTCTGGCTAATTTGGGCAGTAAGGCCTGAATGTTTCAAAAGTCTCATTCTTACTCTGAGCCAAGAGTATCTAAGGAACAATTCATATGGCCATGCACAGCAAATTGTTATTCTAATTTCTTAGAGAAGTTGTCAAGGCTGAGAAAGTGTAGTATAGATTACTATGGATGGAGATGGAGAGTGAGGTGGGTCAAGAACTGGCTGACAGGCGGAGTCCTGCTGGAGACCTGTGACTAGCAGTGTCCCCCAGGGGTCGGTATTGTTTCAGGTCTTGTTTAACATCTTTATCGACGACCTTGATGAGGGAATAGTGTCCACCCTCAGCAAGTACACCGATGATGCAAAGCTGTGAGGAGTGGTGGACACGCAGGAATGCTGCGCTGCCTGTCAGTGAGTGGAGAGACAAGTGTGGGAGACAAAGGGAGATGATCAACCTCTTTTCAGTGGTCTGTGGGGACAGGACAAGGAGCAGTGGTCACAAGTTGGATCACAGGTGGTTCTGCACTGATGTGAAAAAGAACTTCATGGTGAGGGTGATGGAGCAAGCTTTCCAAGGGGCTTGTGGAGTCTCCTCTGGAGACATTCAAGACCCATCTGGATGTACCTCTGCAACCTGCTCTAGGGAACCTGTTTTGGCAGAGGGTTAGACTTGACGATATCTTGAGGTCCCTTCCAACCCCTACAATTCTGTGATTCTGTGAAGGCTTTCTGAAAGTCCAGGAAAGACTTTGTCAACCTGTCTTAAGTTGCTTTTCATCAGCCACCACCTGGATCTCCATTAGCCCTAAACTTCTATGATATTAATAGTTAGCCTTTGCTCTCTAGTTGTTCATTTATTCCACCTGCTGTCTGAGCAAAATGCGTATAAACCTTTATCTTATGTACTAGGCTTAAGGGAATTTCAGAAGGGTGTTGGTAAAACTCAAGCAATCCGCAAGAAATGTGTTAGGAAACCAATTATACTATCATTTAGAGGTAAATAGTTTTTTGATGGTCAAATGAGTTACTGGTTAAGATTTTAACATGACTGTTTCTACTTCCCTTCTATTTGGAGTATAATAGACTAAGGAGAGATAACAAACTATCTCCTTCCTGCACAGGCCTACTTTGTTGTAGAGATACATTTCCAAAGCTATTTGTTTCCTAGTGGTGACATACCAGGAGAAATCTATGCATGTAGAATACTGCTGTGTGAAATCTTGTGAGACAGATCTGATCTGTAAGCTAACATGGATGCTAATTAATCATACAAATGTATCTCTCTTTTTCTCACATATTCCAGGAGAGTAGAACAGCGGTAAAAGTAGGTCTACAGTCCTCTCTGGGACTAGGTAATCCTTTTTTTTTTTTTTATTTTCAGAAAAGAAATTACCTTGGCTTTTGCTACTGCCATGAGATTTAAGAATCTCATGTCTAATTTTTAAAAAATTTGTAAATTCTCTTTCTCTTCTGGAATTATCCTTCAAATGAATATGGTGCTTAGGAGTATTTAGCTCTGGTTCTACTTCTGATAGCTGAAGTAAGAGCAGAGAAGAAAAAGCAATTGTATTCATATTTGTCAGTTGGCTTCTTGTGTTGCTACATGAAGAGAGAAAAAAAAGGTGCTGTGGAACAGAGATTCCAACTTTATTGTGGCGGAAATGCATCCACTTAAAGTCATGATGATTCATTGTTTGTAAAAGTTCTATTTTTAGTTGGCCTGAATTATATGGAGATTAAAGAGAATCATTAGCATAAAATTCCCCTTGAAGCAGTTGGTATAACACAAAAGACTTTGATAAGATTTCTTCAGCCTAGATAACTTTGGAGAATCCCAAAGAGTGCACAAAACGCAGACTGGTAACCATACAAAAGCTTTTGTGGGTCAGTGATCTATTCCTCTGAGCACAATGCAACTTTTCATACAGAGTGTTCTCCAAAACAATGCTTTTTAGAAATAGCAGTGTCAGAAAAAATTAAGTGAGAGATAAAGAGGGGGAGTGATACATTTATAGCTGTAAAGAGAACACATATCTTTAGGAAAAGCATTGTCGTTTGTTTTTGCTGTTGATAAATGATTGCTACAAAGCACTTTTAACAAGTACAGCTCACACCATAATATACTGCGTTCATGTCAGGATCAGTATCTGCCATTCTAGGCAAAAACATTTGGTGGAGAAATCAAAAGATTCTAACTTTTTGTTTTGAAGAACAAAATCTTAAGAGCGAACTTTAGATATTCCTATGTAGAAACATAAATGATCTTCATGCTTAGTTGCACAACAAACATGCAAACCTGTATTATATACGTTCCCTTAGTAGAGTGAAATCTCGGTATATGTCGTTGTACCTCGACTTGGCCTGCTGGCATACAGGTTAATTGTGAAATGCAACTTAAATCAGGGTAACAACAGTTACTACACAAAAATCATATCTGAAATGCCTTCATACTTTGTCCTGAAAAGACAGGTTCTTAAATAAAATACATTTGCTATTACAGGGCAGGAATGAAAATAAAAGTGAAATCAAACACCAAGCAGGAAGAATATGAGACTGAGTTTTCATTACGAAAGCGCTGAAATTAATTGGAAATTTATGTATGTGGAAAAATACTTTGGCAAAGAATAAATCCATTGGAGTAATTCTCAGTGTTACTGAAGAGACCGTTGATATGTCTTTTCACATTACACAAAACCAGCAACAGAAACAAGGGTCACAGCTTTAAGGAGAGTTGTTTGTGGTATCTGTTAGACTGAGCGAGATGTCACAATACGTAGTCTTCTGGAAGAAGCAAACAGACCATTAAATCTTGGATGAATAAAGCATGTTTCCAAATCACTACAGACTTTTGTCTTTTTAAAATCATTATGGCAGTACTTGGGGTTGTGGCTGTGATTCGCTGGACAATTGACAGTAAGGTTTAGTGAGACTAAAGTTTACCCTGTACTTCCAGAATGAAGGTCTGTTTTGAAAAGTGCTTTATGCAAAGAAAGAGACCCACCAGCTGCAAAGCAGGTGGTAACCTGCAAGGGGCAGGCATGTATGAAATCATGGCTCTTTTATTTGGATTAAATGAAAGGAAAAATGAAAGGATAAAAGGTAGAACAGCTGATTCTGAGGAGCAGCCTCTTGATTTTTTATTAGGGCTTTCATAAATGAACTCGTGGTTAGGCTATGTGCTGGAATAATGGAGATCCCAAATGTTGAGTGTGTCGTGGGCCTCATAACCAGGTGCATGACTACTTGATGTGTTAAAAAAATCTCATTGGTGTTAAAATACAGCTTTCTGTGGTGTGATTCTGTCTCTTATCTATGTTTTATTTCTTTAGTAAAAGAAACTTAACACCATGTCTACACAGAAAGAGCTGGTAATGTCACTATCAGTCCCCAGCAGCTCCATCATGAAACCCAACGTTGTTGGTCCTTGCAGAGAACTCGGAACTGAAAAATGAGCTGGAACAACTTGCCACGCTATCATTTCAGAGAACAACATAAGGCTGCCAGTAGCACAACTGGTTATTTCAGATCTTGCACAGGTTCTAGACTCAAGAGAAAAGTCAATTTTAAAAGAAGGTAGTAGTATTTTTCCTCTGTATTTACTTATGGCTATGTTGATGAATGGTGTGAATAGTACATGTAGCCTTTCTACCAAGGCCTCAAATATTTAGTGTATAGCTAGGGTTGCACCAAATAGGGTTTTATAGTTTTTAGGCTGTGCCAAGATGTAATTTCCACCCAACAGTAACAGGGAATGTTTCCCAGCACTGAAGCTTGGTTGTGTGTCCTGTTTCTTGTTAGAACAGTCCCTGCCTCTTTTTTTTTTTTTTTTTTTTGTCCTGGTCAGACAGTGTTTTCCTCAATTGTTTCTTGTACACAAAGTAGCTGGCACAGGCCAGGGATCACTCACAACTGACAACTGGAAGCAATCCATTTTTTAGAAAAAGAAAATTCAATCTTATAAAAGCAGAAAGACTTTTCAGTGCCCACAGGGACAGGGAACAATCCCAGATAATGTTTAGTTATGGAAAGCTCTCATATAACTGTCCTTTTTAAGTGGAATTAAATGCTTTCAGCACTGCCTAAGACTGGACTATTTCATCAGATAGGGAATGCAAATGTACTATTATTGGTACTGTTTGTGAAGTGCAGAGTTGCAAAGTTTTCCTGACAGTGCTGTGGAAAAGATACTAAATTATTTTTTTTTAAATAATATGCTTTAATATAGCTGTATCAAATAGGGAGGGTAAGTCATAGGAAGGAAGGAAGAAAGGAGAAAATTGGGCCTCTCAGCTTGAGAAGAAAAACAAAGATTTCCGAGAAGCTGGGGTTTGCAACATGTGGCATTAGTTTGAGCATTCTGAGATCCTCTGAAAAAAACAGAGGAAGAAGGACTGAAAATGCTTTGGTCCTTAGTAGTCTGGATAACTAGACTGCAGCAACAGCCTGATGACTCTTCATGGGTGGGCTTTTTAAGGTCAAAAGATGTGAGATTAGGAAGGGCTTTACATGAGGTTCTGTCTGCATGGTAGAAGAAAGCAAGAGCCATTCCTACTCAGTAGACTGATGTGTGGATGGTTTCACCAGGCACCACTGATATGGACTGCCTATGTCAGAAGATTAAAATGTGAACTCAGTTTCTTATTTAAGGAGTTGGTTAAATAAGTATGAGGTGGTATATGTAATGAGCTTGACAGAATCTCCCAGGATACTTCAAGTGAGCTCTTAGTATGTAGTGTACATTAGTGATCTCCCAAGTGACCACCAAGCTGTTGTCATTGAGCAGTAGAATTTTTATGGTGCTGAGAAGTTTTTTTTACTGCAAACTTGTGGTAGAATTTTTCTTGCAAGTAAGTGTGACCAATTCTTCCAAAGTTGTTTTTCAGACAGGCGTTTTAGAATGACGTAAATAGCACTGCTAATATACGAGTCATCATATTTCTCATATTCTCAAGATTTTATTATGCTTTTACAGAATTTTCAGGATTGCTGATCTCTCTAGTGTTCTGTACTTTCAATGTGATTTATTAACTGCTTCGTTGCAACATCCTGTGGACTCACTCCCTACTTTGAGTTACTTTAAAACTCCAGAACTTTCCAGAACCCTCAGATGTCTTTTGCTATAACTTAAAACACTCCCCATAGCTAGTTTTTTTAAATCGGAATAATATTTGGCTGGTGTCTTTAAAATCTGTCTGTAGCAGAATGTAAAAATTACCTTGGTCCTGAATTTAAAGGAAGGGGGCCAGGAAGCTGGCTGAATGGTATGCTAATAAGAACACAGCTCGTTCCCTCTGTAAAGAGGGGAAAAGAACAACTTCTCAATGAACAACTTTGAGTTATTTGAATATTTTTTCTGAATGACGCAAGACTACGCTCATGAGAGTCAGATCAAATCCAACTGAAGAGCAGAAGCAAGAGTCCAGCTGGGAATCCTGCTATTCACTGACTCAGAATAAAGATGTTGATGAAATATGAACCTTCTGAAATCCAGGTACTCCAGGGATGGTAAAAACAGTTTAAAATGAGACAATGAATAAAACAAGTATTTCCAACTATTAAAGCCTGTTGCTTATAATAATAATAATAATAGAAGTTTGGTAATAGAATTTGTTATAATTATATATTTTGTGGCTTTCATCATACATTTGAACTGGGAAGTTACTTATTGCTTGCATCTTGCTGTCATTGTGATTAATTTTTTTATATCTTCCCGTTTTATTAAAAATTAACACAGTCACCAGCTGGGAACAAAGTCACGAAGTTGTGAAGAGCCCATTGATGCCAACTGAAATCGAAGGACACGTTGTTCCTGACTTCAGTAGATACTGAATCCTAAGATGGTAAGGGGGGACATTGACTGTTTTGCTTAAAAGTAATTCTTTCTTAGTGCTTCACCTGTAAATTATGAAAACAATATTCTTCTGATATTTTAAAATCTGTATTTATCTCTTCAGGTCATTTGCACATGGCTGAGCTGAATATTTTTTTCGGTCTGGCTTTAAAACTTGGAGAGAATAATGGGGTAAATTCAAACTATTAGTACTACAGTGGTTACATTATTTTGTCCATTGATTCACTAGGGCTTTACAGCACCATATAAATTTTCACGCTAAGTTTAGCTCTAAGGTATAAGAGGGTTTTTTAATAATCCTCTCTAAGGTTATATTTGCTCTTTTTTCATGAGAGAAGCGATATTCAAAGGAAACCTTGCGAAGCAGACAGTTTAAACTTCACAAATGCTTGATCCAATAGTGCACTTGTCCCATGCACTGAGTAACACAGTTGTAGGCAGCTGGATGCAAAACTTACAGAACTAGGATGTTCCATATGCAGTAAAGAAAGGCTGTACAGGTTGTTAAGCCTGAGACTTCTTTTTAAAATGAGAGGAAATTTTTGTTACTTTCTGGGATTCTTGTTGAAAAGAATCAGCAATAAATCTGTTTTGATGCACGATTGTAACAACTTTCTATCCCTGTGCCCTGAACTCTGGTACTTACGATGCAGGATTAATGGAGCTAACTGAAAGAAAATGAAGGCTACGAAGTGAAGTGTGTTCAAGGCAAGATTTGTAGAATGGAAACTCACTTTCTGTTTGTCCTTCCTCCTTCACAAGGGAACACAGAGCAATCTTGTGCTACATGCTCTTCTTAGAGGCCACCATAACTACTTGGTGCATCCAGTAAGACTGCAGTCCTCATCATCCTAGGCATTTCTGAGAGCATTCTTACTGCCTTGATGCAACCTTGGTCAACATTATTCTGGCTTTTTGGAGAAAAAAACGACAGAAGTACCTCTGCACACATGGGGAGGCCTTCAGGTGCTCTACAAAATATTACTTTTCATAGGTCAGATTTCAAATGAAGGTAGTCACAAAGGTCATTTTGGAAATTCCTTTGCAATCAAGCAACCACCAGTGCTCTTATCCAGACAACACCACTGCTACCAGTCAATTCAGTACTTCTATGTGGAGAGGGAGAATGGTGTGTTTCCAGGTATCAGCTTTTGGGAATGGATGGATGTTGTCATTCATTTACATATACTTTTTGGTACTACGACAGTACTGTGAGAGCTATACTCTTGTCTATGTAAATTTTAGAAGTAGAAATATGCTTTGATGTAGTTGATTCACATTTTTGCTGATTTGATATAGACGTATCCTTTTTCTAAAACAATGAATTAATAATTCTAATGCACTTAGTGTCCACAAAACTTTTGTTCTGAAGGTAAATACAAGTGGCAAGCCCAAAAAGTTATATTGAAATGGTGTTTGGGTGTTATTTTTTGGAAAGCTGTATAAGTAAATCAAATTTATAGACTACCTTGCTACTTGTAAAAGATTTGTGGTATGTATCTCCATCAAATACTCAATGCTTTGAATCCTCTTTTATGACAGTTTAAAACATGTGATGAGTAACCTAATGTTACTTGCTGGTTGCAAAAGGTGGCAGTCTATTGAAAGGATCTCAAATGGTGGCCAGCCAGAAGCTTATTCTTCCTCTTGTCCTGCAGAGTTTTTCTGTGTAGTCTGCATGTGTTACTTTAAGGAAGCTGAAGAGAGACAGAATATAATTTCCCTGCTGTGAAACATTTGGAAATTTCAACACTGTTCTTTACTCACCACTGACTCCAGAACAGACATGCATGTGTGTGTGTTCTATTAAAAAAAAAAATAAATAAAAAAAAATTGATAAACTTTGCATTCTGAAGCAAAACCTCCATCAAATTATTAGTGGTTATTTGATGTTTTAATACTTTGTTACAGCCCAGGTTTTCTTGTCCTGTGAGTTATTATTTCTTCAACTACTGTTACCTTTCTGTCAGGGAGTAAAGGATGTTTGTTTTCACCTTCACTGTAGTATATTATTTGGATACATGCTGTAGACCTTTCTTCAGTAAATTCTAGGTGTGCAAACTATTACAGGCAGTTAATGGCTAATGTCTGTTATCTGTGCATATAGCAAGTCATACTGTGATGTGGTTCCAATTTCTAATTTGGTTATGCAGCTTGAAGTCCATTAGGGATAGAAATGGTACCATCAAGTAACTAATATATTAATTTCAAACTGTGTAATTAATTGCACTTTAATTCTGTTTGATTATTTGACAACACTGTTTATCTGGAAGCCATTAAACCCCTTTATATGATAAGGTATACAAGTTTCTGCATGTATTCTGAGGACAGATCTATTAAGTTTTTCTGCCTACTCACATTATGGCTTTGCAAATATCTATTTTTCAAGCCAGAAACAAACCTACAACTTGTATATAATAAACTTTTGTGAATATAAATGCTACATATGGACCCCAAAATGCATATACACTATTTTGGCCATCTTTTTGTTTGTTGTTTTTGGTTGTGGGTTTTTTTGTTTGTTTGTTTGGGGGGGTGTTTCATTTTTAGCAAAAAAATGCTCTTTTTACCAGGCTTCCATTCCACTTCAGTACTTAGCCAGTGGCAGTTCTGTCTTGGAGCCGGCTGGCATGGACTCTGTCGTACAGGGGGAAAGCTGCTAGCAGCTGCCTACAGAAGCTACTCCTGTAGCTACACTCGCCCCACCCCCAGCTACCAAAACCTTACCAGGCAAAGCCAACACATTTTCTATCTCACGACAAATTTCAGCCTACTTGAGCTTAGTTCTGTGTACACCTATCACTACTAGTCCTTTTGCAGTCTGACAGTTGCAGCCAATAATACAGATCAAGATGAAATCCCATCTACTGTCTTTTATGTAACCATACAAAAATATGGTAGTATGTATCTGAAGTTCAAGATCTGAGAAGAATCATTTGAGAAAGCAGGGAAATAGACCAATGAAGCATGATGATATTTTTAAAAAAATATAAACAAACAAACAAAAAAAACCCCAACCCCAAATGTTTGAGCAAGAGAGAAATAATTTATCTGGAACTTGGTGAAGAATAAAGTATGTCAGGATTTTTATTTTGTTTTGATTTGTTACTTCCTTCCTCCACTTTGCAGGGCAAGGAGATGTGTAGGCAAAGAGGAGAGAGGACAATTGTGATAGATAGGGACAGAACAATGGTCAACAAGCCACCAACAGCTTCTGTGGTTTGCCACTTACCTGACCATCATTATTGCTGCCAGTACTGGCTTCCTTGTGAGACTTAGTGGCAAAGGGGGACTTTAAAGAGGCCTAGGATGTTGCTTTCTGCAGGTAGGGAGGGTGTTCCTACTGCAAAATGAGGAAGAAAGTACAGAGCTTCTTGAGGGACAGCAGCTAAGAAGGTAACACAAACTGCTGTTGCTAGGAAAATAGAGGTGAGCTGCCTTGGAAAGACCAGGGAAGAGATGATTCTCCGAGAAATGAGTTGATGACAAAGCTGTTGATTCCTGTGGCTTTGCAAAAATCTTATGGGATGGATTGTTAAATAAATACTGCTTTGCCTTCCCCAGTCTGGCTGAATCTACAAACATATCTAACTGACATGTGTAACTGTGTCCTCTCCACATCAAAGAATAATTTTTGCAAGGCTGTGCAAATATGGAAATTAGATTTATTTAAATGTTCAGAGATGTAACTATTGTTCAGAGATCTAACTGTTGGTTAATAGTACAACTAATAGCCACATACATATACATACAGACATGGATAGATAGAGGAGTCGCTGTTGTTCTCTTCCCTGTCCCCTGTCAAAATTATTTGTTTCTGGTTTTTCATTACAGTTCCCAATGGTTTCTACATTCTTACTCCACTGGTTCAGAGGTTTAAAGAAATGCTACCATCACTTGATTTTTCTCTGCCCTATCATCTGAGTTTCACTGGATGCTGAAATAGCCCATCTAAGTGCAGGTATTCTCTTTTGTTTATTTTCCTTCACTAGTACAACCATATCTCGTATGTGAGCTACAGGTGTATGTATTTATAGAAATGGAGAGCTGATAGTAAAGAATTCCATATTCCTCAAAATAGATGTTTTCACTCTGTAAAAGTAGTTTTAGAAACAGTAAAATGGTCAGAGACAAGAAGAGCCAAACACGTAACCTGCCTAGCTTAAGAAGAAGATCTGGATCCTCCTTTTTGACTGTAGGCACTTCCTGCCCCTAGAATCTTAATTAAGGACTTGTCTGTGCCTAGAGGTAGGACCTTGGAGCACTACCATGTATATAGAACAAAGAAATACTTGAGATGAAGTCTTTATTTAAGCTGATTTCTTTTTCTGGTATGATGTTTAATCTTTTTCCCACATACCAAGTGAAAAACTGCAGATTAATTGCAGCAGCAGCTAAACTTTAGGCAGACTTATCCTCAGTATAGAAAAAACATTGGAATTTCTTAGAAGTAAGCAATTTGTGTACCCAAGTGAACACATGTGCAGGAGGTAAATGAGGAAAGTAGGAGACAGCTCCCAGATCCAGTCCCTCAAAGTGAGCATTAGCTTCAAAGCATACCGACTCCTCAAAATAGATGAAACTTTTTACCCAAAATTACAGTGTGTGCATATTATTTTCCATCCTTTCTCTATGATCTGATTCCTGGAAAAGGTTTTACTGTCTGATTGTTTGTGAGTTAATTGTCTGAAGAAGCACTTACTGAAGAACTTAGTGTTAGCTGAAGTTAAGCGGTATTTGAAAGAATGGCCATAGTGAAAACCTTAGTACCAGATGTGGTTAAAGCTGCATTCTGTTGATGTGTTTAAGGGCTCATATCATCATCCATACCTGCTTTCCTCTTTAAACTTGCCAGTATTTGGATTAGAAGAGATAGATGCATGATTGCAAGTTTAAGTCAGTCTTTATGGTGTTGGCAGGTATAGTTGTGAAAATAATGCTACTTTCACATCTGATTCTCTAATGCTGAAATTACAAAAGCTACAGCAAATTTATTTCCCATTTCCAAAGTCAAGTGTCTATTCAGGAGTAAAACCTGCATTTCTTTTTCTTCACAGAAAAAATTGCTGAATAGTAGTGTATAACCCTGATGGTTTTTAAATATCTAGGATACATGCTAAGATTAAAACAATTAAAATGTGGGTTTTATCCATGTTGACATTAGTTTTTTACCTTCTAAACAGCTTCATGCAGTCATAGGATCAATTCTGGAGATTAAACACTCTGACAATAGCTGTAAGAAACACGGCCAGATTAATTTCTTATCAGTCTAAGTTGATTTAGTGTAAGGAATGGAAACCATCTGATGTATTTTACAGATCAAAGCTAATTCTCCATTGACACACATACACTTGAGTAGGCGCATCTGTGTGACAGCTAAATTATAGGAGTGCTTTACACACACATTATCTTGTCACAACATAAGAACATCCTACTGTGCTAAAATACCTCTTCCAGAAGAAACATGCAATTTCCCCATATTGCTGGGGAGGATGTCGAACAGCTTCTTTCTTTTTATATCTTTTATTTTCACCTTCTATAGGCATGAAATGAACAAAGGTTGCGGGGCTATTTTAATTGAAAACTATTAATTTGATTTGATCTGTAATTTATTCTCTTTGCCTTCTGTCTATGGAAATGCATTGATAGCTGTGTCTATGGCTAGATGCAAAACACTGAAGGAAAACTGTGATTTTCATTTTAGAGTTATTTGCTTAAAGGGAATGATTGTAGGTTTTATTTTTTCCCCCCTTTTATTAAGCAAAGTGAATATTTCTGGTTTGTGCCACTGAAATTAAAATTGCATTTGTAAGTTTGGTAAAACTTTATGAATATTTGGCAACAGCTTTGTGTCACAACTTTCACATTCCCTAACAGTTTGAGACTAGCATTAGGTCACTCCAGGCTTTGGAAACTTAACCTTTATTAAACCAAGGTGCTATAAATTGAGCTCAATTTCTCCCAGTTTCTTGTGCTACAGTTCAATATATTTGGCCTAGACTTCTAACAGGGCATTGTTAACAACTGAACTGAGACTAGGGCTGTTTGCATCAGGGCTTTTTTTGTTTTTCAGTCCATTTCAAAGAAAAAGGACAATTGCAAAACTATAATGAATCAGTTTAACATTTAGCTCCTGAAACTTTTTTTTCTCATTCCTGGTATTTATCCCAAACTTCTGGATTTAAAACAAAAAGTAAATGGTTAAAATATTATTTCTCTTCAACAGCTTCATGTTCCTACAGGTAAATACACTTTGCTGATAACAAAACTTTCAGAAATCCCCAAGTTTTTCTCATTCTTTAATGCCTTTGTTTTTAACAGCATCCTTTTATTCCTCCATCTTCTGACTTTAAGACCTTGAGACTCATTACACCACCTGGAAAATGCTGTTAACTGCTCACAAAAAGTATTTCTCTATGTGTGACATGTACTGACCTGTAGGCCAGCTTGCTGAGGTGATGTCCCCCTCCTTACATGGGGATCTGCCCTGGCAATGCACCGACTGGGTGTGTGTCAGGATCTTGCCTTCTCTACATTTCTGTAACTTTTGTCATTATTTTAGTTTCTCCTGGTTTGTTTACCTATGCTCATTTTCTGTAATTCTGGGGAATACTTCACCCCAAACACAGTGGTCATAAATCACACGATGTGGGGTGATGGTGAGAAACTTTATATTAGCCTCTGTGCTTCAGACATGATTTGAGTGAAGCCTAGTTAGGCAAAAAGTAGCAGCCCATCACCCAAACTGGGCATCCTGGGAGCTGCAAGAGTGTGAATGGTGCCTGTGGGTGGTAGGGAATGCTGGAAAGCCTGCGTCCTGCTCCTTGAGTGAGAGCAGCTGTCTGGGTGCCATTTTTTGTGGCCTTGCCATCTGGCACTGGCAGCACAGGACAATGGCTGGTGCTGCTGCCGCTAAGGAGGGTTTGTCCCAAGGAACTGTTGCAGCAATTTGGTAGTAGCAATGAAGAAGTAATTCAGGGTACTCTTTCTTTAATTTATTATTATTGCTGTTGTTGTTGTTATTATTTCAGTATATGTATTATTTGGAAAGGTTATTGCTGTGTGGAGCAGCGATCGTGTACTACAAGACGTATGTTAAGGGCACGTGCATTTCTCCAGAACAGTGAAGCACCCACCTTTCTATTTATTGGCTAATATCACATTTTATACACCTGTCTCATCAGTGGTACTGATTTAGAAGTTTTCTTCCAGGTTGATATTAGTTTGTACCATTACTGCTCTTTAAGGTCCCTTGCACTTAAAGTCTTGTTGGTGCTGCCCTGGGCTTATACCATTTACACACCCAGGCAGATCTATACTACCCTATCCTTCTCAACACCACTAACATTTCTGTAGCTATTTACCTGCTATTAAGCTCACACATCTTAAATTTTTCACACGGTTGCCATGGAAAGAATTGTTATCCCATGAATACATATTTTCTACATCAGAAAAAACTTGATCATAGATCCAATACTATTCCAATAATGTAGAGAAAAACACATGAGAGAATGGAAACAAATAGTGTTAAAATGAATGTGTATTTCCTATTTAATACTCAAATATATTCAAGATGTTTGTATTGTAGTTATTACCATGTGTCTTTTGCATATTCTGAAATATTTGATTTTCCAGTTTGAAACAGTAAAATATAACACTGCACTTTTGCTAACAATTTTGAATTTGAATTACTGTTTCCTTAAATAGAATATTCTCAACAAATGAAGCATTCCGTTTTTTAATCTATTGTAATCCTATGTATACGCAATACAAAAATAATTACACGTGGGGTTTTTTTCTGATAGAATGTCTTTTGGGTTTGGTATGAATTAATCATTGGCAAAAAATTGTGCTAGAATGGAATGTTTTTTCTTTTTTGTAAGGCTGGACACACAGGTACTATTAAAGGAAACTGTTACGTAATAGAATAGTACAGAAATATGCTGAGTTATTAACTGGAAAAATGTGACACACTTGAATTTTTATGGCCTGGTGTTTACACAGTTTTCTCACGAGAAAGGTAATTAACTTGTTACTGTATATCAAATTTGTAATAGAATGAGGAAAATAATTTGCTTTATCATATCAGTGTCATAAGGTAATTGGTTCATATGAAGGCTGATGTTTGACAAATAACTTTCCTCAGGACCTATGTAATTTTTTTCCTTAAGTAGATTATTAAGTTTCAGCTGAATTTATTTAATGTTGCTGTGCTCCAAATTCCTGTATTTGTGCCTTATATAAATTTGTGTTCATAGTTTACCACATGGCATGTGCTTAGTGGTTATGTGCCTGGAATACTGCTGTGGAATAATCATTCACAGGCAGCCACCATGAAGTGTCAGACTTGATTTCAAAGGAAAACTTTACTGTTTGCATACCAGGCTAAAGGGGAATCAAGTACCTGAGTAATAACAATGTTTTGGGGCTTTAGGTGGTGGTTTTCTTGTATTGGTTTGTTTGGTTGGGGGGGGGTCCTCTTTTTTTTTTTTCCTTCCCTTTCATTCTTTCTCAATAAATTATTTTCTGTAGATCGGCACATTTAGCATCGCTGTTTGCAGCTCATTGTTTACAGTTTACATAATTGTATTTTTACAGGAAAGTGATGGACAAGATGGAGGTTCATGGGGCCTTATTCTTGGTGTCTAATAAAAGTTCTACTTTTCTGTCTGGAAGTTTAGAGAGGTGAACATTGAGATTAAGGGAGAAAGAATGTGTTTATGGTAGAATACTGTAGGTGGCTTTGTTCCAGTACTGGTGTAAAACCTTAAATGAATACAAAATAAACCTGTGGTGCTATTATCTTGGCTGTGATTTGACTATTGGATCAAGATTAAAGGATGTTCACACGTTGCTAGGCTGTTAAGTTTGGTATTGCTATTTAAATAACTATTCAGTTTACTCCCACGCAAGCTTATAGTCAAAGGTCTCTGCAAAGCATTTGATGGTAGAATTAGGAAATCATGAATGTTCTCATTTGTCTGTATCTTTGTAAGATACTGGGAAACAATTGCTGTAACTGTAGAGTCCTTAATACAAAAGCAATCTTAAGTTCCATGACTTCTGCTGTTGTTAAAGATACATTCTGTGGTGGTTAATTTTGGCTGTGTTTTGAGAAGTGGAACCATGTGTCAATAATTAAAGGTACCATCACAGCTGAAGCTTCAGTAAGTTATCTTTATTTCCATCTTGGCATCCCATGAGTCAAGAAAAGCAATGACAACAGGAGAGTATTTTTAGGAGTATGTCAAGTAGAATGCACAAATTTTAAAATATAGATTGATTTTCTTTACTACTACAGAGCCTGGTTTTGTCTTTACAGTACTTTCATTATTAGTCACTTACTCTGTGACATAAGTGCCCCTCGCTAGAATTCTGTGTCAGGAAAGTACCAAGTCTGGGTTTTGGTGTGTTCAGCTAAGGCTATCCATGTGATCAGAATCTACGCTGCCTACAATAGTGAGTGCTACCCAAAATACTCCCAAGTTTGTATGCAAGTTTGCCAGTGACACACAGGGTGACCTTATAAAAGAGATGATATTTCCTTTCCTTATCTTGGTTTTTCCATCTGTGACATGAGAATGAGAATTCTGACCTACCGAAGAAAAGTTTATTAAAGCCATATATGCGTTAGTGATTGAGGTTTGAACCTCACTTTGGTGCTGTGTAATGCAATATGCCTACTGAACGTTGCTGACATACTTTTTTTTAAGACTGTTAGTTCAGTATGAATACAGGGAGAAGAGGGCTTTGAACAGAAGACAGTTCTGGCTTTGAAGTGAATGTGCATTACAAGCTGAGACAGGGATGTATTGTTCTGTTTTACACATGAGTTACTGAAGATCTGCATCTAGGGTTACACAGGAGAGTTAAGATGGAACCAAGGATCGATCTAAACATGCAGTGGCTTATCAAGAAAATAATTTTCTATATCTGGCTTCAGTTTTTACTCATGTGGGCACTGCATTTCTAATGACAAGAACTCTTTGAATTAAGAGAAAGAAGAGTGGCAGTCTTGTCAAAGACCCACTGGGCAATGCATTTAATAGTTTTTTAGGACAGGTACACTTCACTGGCTAAGCAATGTCTCTCCTGACACAGGGCTCTGACAAGCTAAATCTTAAAGTTACGAGGCAGATAGACCCATCTCCAGATATAAATTCTACCTCAGCATATTGCACAAAACTTATGCTAACAGGTAGATTAACAAACTGGAAGCAGTGTCCTGCTGGGTTTGTGTCAGAACTGTTTGTGACATAACAGTAATTAGATATGTGATTCTGATACAGACCCTAACATTGCCAACTGTTCAAGTGTGGACACCTTTTGGTATTGCAAGCAGGACTGCTGCACCACCTCTTAGAAATACTTCCCCTACCTTTCATTAGCATTTATGTCAAAAGTATTTCTAAAACTTGAGTGACCAAAAGAAATAGATGTATTTGGGGTGACCAGAGGATCAGAAGTCAGAGCACCATTATACAGAATAAAAGTAGATGAAGCTGCTTGTGGAACATGGACAAAAGTGAAGTGCCAAATTAAGAAAACCAAAACCTCTGTAACATGTCCAGCAAAGTCAGATAATTAGCTTTACAAAGGAAATTTTCATAAAATTAATGCGAAGAATCTCTTAAAGTGGTAAAAATTAACAGTCACGTGTTGGCCTGAGCCACCGCCTATGCAAGACATACACCATAGAGTGTTTTTTTAATGTATTTTCAGTTAATACGAGAAACTGATGTTAATCCTCCGAGTTATTTATAGCCTTTTTGCTGACCAATTACAGCCTGTTAAATACTGTTTATAGTGTGTGCAATGCCTACCAAAACAGGACTTTTTGGCAATTTTTTTGGTGTCTTGGTGACTGGTGGTGTGACAGTATGAATTTATACCAGTGTTTGTACATAATACTTTGTTATGAGAAAGCATCCTGAAGAAAAACATTGGAACGATCTGTAAATTTTACTGTTAGAAAAAGCAAAGAATTTAAATTGGAAGTATGTCAAGTTCATATATAGAGAGACAAGATAAATACTTTTATTTGAAGCTAATGGAAATGAGGTGATTGACTTAGGCACACTCTGAAGTTTTTATGGTATAGCTAGGAAATGACTGAAGGTCTCCACAATCTTCACTTAGTAGCTGTGCTTTGAGGTAATACTCTCCAGTGTATGTTTTCTGAAGCAAGAGGGATAGAGAAAGTGTCTTGAGAGTTTTAACCTTTGCTTTCTACCCTAGTTAGGCAGAATTCGGGGGAGGGGGTTAAAGTTTATTTTGGTGAGCAAAATAATTTGCCATATGCTTTCTTGTATTTGTGGCATAGTCACGGAAGCTCAGTGTGCCATCTTGGCCAAGAAAGTCAATGGGATCCTGTGGTCTATCAAGAAAAGCGAGGTTCTCCTCCCCCTCTACTCTGCACTGGTCAGGCTTCTTATTGTGAGCAATTCTGGGCTCCCTGCTTCAAGAAGGACAAGGAGTTACTGGACAGAGTGCAAAAAAGGCCTACTAAGATGATCAGGGGACTAGAACATCTCTTACAAAGAGAGGCTGAAGGACTTTAGACTTTTTAGCTTAGAGAAGACTGAGGGGTGACCTTACCAATGCTTAAAAATCCTTGAGGGGTGGGTGTCAGGAGGATGGGGTCAGTCTGTGGTCAGTGGTGTGCAGTAACAGGACAGAAGGCGATAGTCACAAACTGGACTATAGGAAGTTCCCCTTAAACATGAGGAACACTGGGGGTGTCAGTGCACTGGGACAGGCTGCCCAGAGAGGTTGTAGAGTCTCTGTCTCTGGAGACATTCAAAACTCACATGGATGCTGTCCTGTGCAGCCTGCTTTAGGTGATCCTGCTCTGGCAGGGGAGTTGGAGTAGGTGATCTCCAGAGGCCCCTGCCAACTCCTTCCATTCTGTGATTCTCTATCCACTGGTCTTCTCCCAGAGGCCCCTGCCAACTCCTTCCATTCTGTGATTCTCTACCCACTGGTCTTCTCAGTCATCTTGGACTATGTGAAGATGCACAGTGCTTTCAAAATGGCTACAAGCTTCCTTAATAGATGCTTTCACTGACAATAATTGCTTCCTCCTCATTGATTCCAGCAGAACCTATTTTCATGGTATACCCTAGTGGAAGCTACATAATTTTCTTGATTCTCCTAAAGATCAAAGAAGATATCTGCCCACTGCTCCTAAACATATACATTTGAACTAGTTCCTCTTCATAACTAATGATAATATAATGTTTCATTTAACCACTATTATTTGAGAAATGAGAGCCACTGAAAACAGCATTAGAATCAGAATCTTCAAGGTAGGCCTTTCTCCTTTGTATTTAGATAGGTAATTTAGACATCAGATTTTAATCTTGTAAGCTTAATTTTACATTTTTTAATATTTTTTTTCACTTAAAAATAATTTCTGCCACTGGCTACTTTCAGTTTTCTCTTTTTTGGACTTCGCGTTGGAGAACATTTGCATTTGAAATATTTTTTTTCTGAGCCTTGCTCTGGAGACTATTGTGAGGAAGTGTGGGTGTGAGGAAGGTTTTACTAATTATGAATTCCTCTTTCCTGTTGCAGCTCAGAATACTGCAGAGCTTTCACAGAGTACTGTGAAGTAATTTGGTGAAGGTCCAGTGCAGTGAAGACCATTGGAGCATCAAATTTCATAGTCTTTGTCTGACACTAATATTATTTTTAAACATTTAGCTTAAAATGTGGCAGCTTTCCTCAAATCTCATTTATAATTCCACAGTGTATGCTATGTTTTATATGTGTCTAGATTTAAATCAACGTAAAAGTTGATTTTGTATGAATATGAGATCTGGTCCTTTTGTCATTTTTCCCCAGATCACTTTAATGTTGCATTTATATAGGTCTATTGGTGTCTCTGAATTTAGTCTAGAGTTTAGTGCTCCATACTGTAATCAATGTGCAGAGACGTGGTGTAGAGAAGAACCTGGAGCATTCATGCTACGTGGATGCACAGGCAGAATATCTACAGTGAGCCGAATTTTGGAGATGTCCTTTATATTACACCAACACACTTTCCNGGGGGAAGGGCTCTGCAGAGTGTTTATTTTTTATCTGTAAGACATCTACTCTTTTATGAAATTATACTTTGTGGTACAAAAAAAACCAAACCAAAAGAATTTCTGAACTCAAGCGGTATGAATTTGGAAGAACTGAGGTGTTCAGTAGTAGTCTTTTTCCCTTTAAGTTATGATCTTTGAGACTGAGACTGTGTTTTGTTGTAGGCTGATTGTGGATTGAGAGTGAGCTGTATTTCCTTATCTTTGCTCATACTGCACAAAACCTAGCCAAGAAACCATTACCAGTGACTACAGCGACCACTTTTAAGAGGTAGGGGTAAAACCACAGGCCTTGTTAAAAATAGCCACATGAGACATTTAAATTCCAATTCTAAATATTGTGTTTTGACCCCCTGCATGTTAATTACACTGTTTTCTGGGTATAAAAAAACCTGAACTGCATATACCTGTAAACATATGGAAAAAGGTTCAGGAGACTGGATCTGGTTTGTGTGTAGCAGGATCTACTTCTTTGTATGTGTTTGAAGGAACTGAAGTAGTGAGAAGTAACTTCTAGCAAAAATGGCATAGATGCATTTTACTGATGCATGTTTATTTTCAATGCAGGCAAAGAAAAGAAACTATGTGCCCACATCACAAGATTGAAGCCAAAATATGAAATGAATGGGAGGTAGAAAATCACGTGCTTTTTTTTACAAAGCTGGTATTTTACCCAATTTAAGTAGTATGTTATTTCTGTCAGAAGGGAAACTGAGGAAGCTTTACAAATAGTCCAGTAGTCCAGGTGTTCATAGGAAGAACATTCAATTGCTTGAGAAGGTACCTTTGCAACCCAAATTTTGTGTATTATAATGCACAGAAGGAAAAAAAAAAACCTAAATTTGTGAACCTTTCTGCAGTTAAAATAAACCATCTAAGGATTAGGAAAAATGAATGTAATATTTATGAGTATGGACCTGAGACAGGCTCAGGAATGACAGACTAGACAGTCTGAAATTAACTGTCAGTAATACCTCATAAGTTGTATTATGGGACAGGCAAGGCAACATCGCAAATGTGAAGTTCACCTGAGGTTTGCTAAACCGAACAAAGGCAGATTTAAGAAAGAGCCTTAAAAAGTGGGCATGGTGTTTACCAATAGAGGTAAATAAATATAAGTTGCTTCTAAGTTTGTTAATTGAGTATGTGTGAGGGGAGGACCGTATTTTATTTAGGGGTAAAGGACAACTTTCCGCTTTTTTTGGAAGTATTTATGTTCGTACTGCGTTCACTACTAACCTAAGTCATAAATGCTGTTCTCATTAGTAGTAGTGAACACATGGAGGAGTGTGTTCTCCTCATTACTATAAACTGAATGTCTGACAATTTAGCTGACATGGTATAAGCTGAAAAGGGAAATTTTAGATTCACTTTTTGCAAACTGTTCTTTTGTGAACCAGCCCTGTTTGCAACTGAAACAATTTCATGCAGCAAAACCTTTTTAAACTTTATTTTTTGCTAAGTTCACATTTTAGTAGTGAAGTTCCTTAGTGCAAGAAGGGCCTCTGTACATCTGGAAACCGTACTGTCCCCATATTCACCTCACAGGTTAGGTCAACAGTGAGGGCTACAGCATGAATGAGCACAGAGACTGATCCCATCACATACTAAGAACAAAGAACTCCAGCACTTTGCTGGCTGTGTTGAGAAGTCAGGGCTGTTGTTTCTACTACACCAACCTAGAAAGTCTACCTTTTTACATTGTTTGTTCACATGACAGGAGTCATTTTAATTTTAATTTTTTATAGTCTTTCTAATTACTTTTTATCTGTTTTAGGTATGGATTCAGTTATGTATAATATGGTATCTTTATTATAATTGCAAATCTCCAGTGAAACAACTAAGAGCATCACAAAAAGTACATTTCAGTAGTCCAATTCACCAAGGTTAATATTTGTCAAATAGTCCCCTGAGACTTAACTTGCTCCTACCTAACATGCCAATCTGCATCTCTTGCTTCATATTCTTATGGCATTTAAAATCTGTCAGAACTGTTGGAAGTAGTCTACTTTTCTGTGGCTTTCTAAATTCCTCACTGACCACCTCAGGTGCAACAATGTGCAATGGTTTATGTGAAAACTATATGAGAATACTGAAACATATGGAGAGTAATGAGTAAAGAGTGGGAGCAGGAGTGAGTTTGGAAAATGCAGGGAGGTCAAATTCAATTCATTCTTTGTCCTTCCATGACAGATATTTGAATCTGGAGTGCCCTGTAAGATCTTAGAGTTAGCTGGAGGAGATGAGAATAATTGACATGAAATGAAAAGTTTTTTTCTTTGACCCATCTGCTTTTGTGAAGTTTCATCCTGGTTATTATTGGCAGCAGCTTTTTCTTTATAGAGGGTATGCTTCTACAACCAGGCAAAGCAAAAAGCCTCAAACTTCTCACAAGTGCAGATTAAAAGTACAGAGCCAGAAATTAGTTCATTTTGTGTGTTTTCACACAACTTATACTTCAGCACCGAAACAGAACAAAGATATGTAGAGATGTACACCATGGAGAGGAAAAAAAGTTGGTGGTCAGGCAGTTTTGTGTTGCAATCTATTTGAAGCTCACAGAAAATGAGAACTGCTTCATATTTTCCTGATAGTTAATTAGGTTTATTGTGGGAACGGGGCCTTTCTGTTGTAGAACTATAAGTTTGAAAATACCTCTATTTGCTTAACCGATAAAATATCTGTGGCTTTTCTCTTCCTTTTCTTTAGATGTATGACAGACTTCATATCTGGTTTCTTGGTGTGCAGCGTTATGTTTGCTATCACTAACAGGCTTTGATTGTGTGGTCTGCCTAATTATGCATACCCAAAAGACAAATGGGTATTCCTACTTCTCTTTCAGAGACACTGTTTGTTGTTTTTAGTTATATGGAGAGGAAGGGGAGAAAAATTTGTCAAAATAATAACACTAGAGGCTAACCTTATGGAAAATAAACAAGCTGTGCAAATTAATCTTACCTTGGAATATTTAAATTGCTATGAACACATTTGTGGCCCAGCATTCGTGTTGAGTGTAAAATTCTCAAACTGTAAATCCTAATTATGTTTCTTATATTTTCTCCATAAAAGACACATAGCAAAACTTGTGTTTCTTCTAGTGATATCCTGACTATGTTCATGTATGAGATACTCTTGTCTAAATTAAACACTAGCCTCTAATAGCATTAAAATAATAGGAAATAGAATATTTAGATATTGCTTGAATTAGGGCAAATGTGGACATGCCCTGTGTTCTCTGCTGTAGTTTATTTGGGAACACCCAAACTGTTAAAAATAGAAATAGAAATTTTAAAAAAGTATTTAATGAAAGCCCTTGTTTCAAGTCATGTTCATGTTTGAATTATTTTCTTGTGAAATTTACTTTAAAATACTTAATATACTTTTGGTGCAATAACAAACCCAAAATTTTTCAAGAACATATTTTATTTGTAATTCGGTTCTTTGGCATTTGTTGTTGTTATATCTTTTAAGAATGTGTATCAAGAACACTATGTATTATATTTTGGTTTTGTGAATAAAAGGCTAGGAATTATAATTTAAACAAATCTTTCCAGTTTGCAAGTTTCAAGACTGGTCTCAAGATAGACTTGTGTTGTTTTAATTTCAGGTTTGTATGTTTAATGCAGTTGCACCTTTTATATTTCAACCACTTTACTAAAAAATCCCTAAATATTCTCACAGTAAATCTTTTATTTTGGTACTGTCATTTAAATATTAGTCTTGGTAGTGATGCCAAGCTGCAAATAGATCCAGTGATTGTAAATTATTTGATTTAGGAAAAAGATGTTAATTTTTCAGAAAAAGGTGATTTACTACACCTTAATAGGAAATTTTGTTTAGGATACCTCAAGTGAAAAGACCACACTCACAAATTCTTTTTTTGGGTTTATGTTCATCTCTGCAGGTGGCACTGGAGACCCAAGAGGAAGACTCCAACTTTCTCAGCTTTGCTGAAGAGGTCTGGGATTAGAAACTTGACACTGGACGTGGTGCAGAATGGCATGTCTCTAGAACAAGGAAGGTAAGGTCTTCATGTGCAGGGTTTTTTCTAACTAACTTTGTCTTTATGCTGGAAATTTGATTGCCAATTCTTTGGCAAATTTGACCTTAATAAACATCAGGTTGCACTTTGTTATGCAAAACAATCAAGAGCCAGTATTTTGCAGTGCAGCTCTGCACTATAAATTTGAGTTATTCTTGGTCAAGCTTGGATCACTGCATTACATTTGGAAAATGTTTTAGAGTAAATATGGTGATTGTAGACACAGCAATGGTTAAGGTCATGAAGCAAAACATTAAAGGTGTATGTTAAACATTTTTACATGACTCTCTTCACTATGTGAAGGCTTTTGAATAGTGTATAGACAGTTTATATCTCTGTAACACCCATGATGTTACTTCTTAGTTCAGAGTTAGCACTTACCCAAATTCAGTAAGCACTTTTACTTGCACAAGATCGTAAGATCATCTTTAATGCTAGATGAGTTGAGGATTAGGAAGTCTATTCAAGTAGTTAGATTTGAACTGGTAACTCTGAGAAGGCATAAAAAGCTGTGGTGGTGGTGAAGGTTTAGACAGCTATGTCCCAGAGAAAACAAGAAATATCATGACAGTCTCAGACAATTAGTTGAGTTTCTGCTTTGGTGCTGTGTAGCTATAAAAACAGGTCTGGTGAGCTAACACAAATACATTCATTATTTAATCAGGATTTTTTGCAAGATCATATCTTGCAGTAAAGATTTCACACATACATAAAATGCAAATTTCAGTCTCCAAAGCAAATTACTGTACTATTGTTCCTTTCCTTCGAAAAGGCTGCTGCTTTTGCCAGCTCATGCTGTGGTTTGCTGGTGTCATTAAGTGCTCATTAATAGTGAAACCAAGCCTTGCAAATGTTTTCCACATTTGGACACTGGGATTTAAACCTCTGGACAATATAAAGACAGAGTTGGCTCTTTTTCTCTAATGTCATTGCAGTGGAAAAGTTTGTGTCAGCATTTTAAAGTGACTTAAATATGGAGAAGTAAGCTCTGTATGTAAGTGATCTATTATTTAAAATAATATTCTTTATCAAGAGAACTGATCACCTGTTTCATTGCTTTCCCATGATAAAGTAGTTTTCTCATTGGAAATAATTTCACAGATTGGCGCAAATCAAATATCCTTGATGTCTTATGTTCTTCTTGCTGCGTGCAAACTGAACACAGATGTGGACTGCAGGAAAGTGGCCAGTTTTTCTGTCAATTTGGCAGCCAGTTTATGGAAAGCCTTACAGTAGCTGGCAATTTTGGGGACTGCAAAAAGGTCAGACATGCTTTTATTACATAAAGGTGTATAGCATTACCCTTAATAAGATTTTATCTTTTCTTTTCTCAACTGCTGTTTTAATTTGCATAAAGGAGAGAGTGGAGACATGGAGACTTCTTTGCTATATTATTTTTTGTGAGGGTTGTGGGTTTTTTAAAAAAAATGTATGCATCACTTTTATTACACTACAAATATTTTACATTGTAATAAACCAAAAGCAAGTCTGGTTTTATGCCGTTTACTGAGAAGACACATGACAGAATTGAAATGTAAATTAGCACACAACACTAAGAAATATCCTGAGGAGTTTAATGGCATTTATATCACAACACAACCAAGCAGTATATATAGATTTGCAATGTAGTAAAAGATTCTGAACAGACGAGATGCATTCAATATGGTCTGCATGGAGTTATATATCTGCAAGCGTTTAATTTTTTTTTTAATTTAGTAATGATAATAGTATGAATTTGGAGGTGGTACAGTTTTCTTCAGGGAAGTTATTGTGTAAAAATGGATTCTGTGTGAACATGCCAAGTGCTACGTGCAGAAAGGAGTTGTCTTTTTAAATCAATAAACACCACTTAGTTTAAACCACTAATGATCTACATACGTGTCTTTGGAACTACAATTTTGTTATGTTTCAGTGAGATATAGGAACAACTTGTGGCTAAATCTGGCAGCACAGTAGACCACAGTCTTGTTTCGGGTTTTGGTTTTTTTTTTTTTTTTTCTGGTTTTCAACGTAGAGCACACACCAATATATAAATGTTTAAATAACATTGAAACAGATCCTTATAGAAAACAATAGCTCTAAGAATTTTTTTATCTTTAAGCACTTGAAGGAGAATATCTAAAATACACTGATTTAAAGAAAGCATATTTTCACTTTTGCTTTGAACAGTTGGTTAGATTGCATGGGGAAATGTTGACAGTGAAGCATAAGCAATGTTTGAGATCCTAAGTAAAATTTTGTGGTTTACATCTCAAATCATCCATGAATTACTTTCACCAAAGAAAATCCCAAGCCTTCCCTACTTAATTTTGGGCTTGAATCAGTTTCTTGATGCTTCAGAGTTACAATATCCAGCTTATGTCATCCTCAACTCCAGGGCCCTTCAAGTGTGTGTGTGTATGGGTATGGTTAAACAAACGAGACTTGACTATTTGAGGCAAGCAATAAGAAAAGAGGGGGATTTTTTTGTCAGGATATGTAGGACTATAAGTAATGAGATGAAAATAGAAACAAAAAAAGTGAAGACTGCATGCCAGAAAGTATCTCAAATGTTTCTACCTGTGGAGTTTGGACAACAAGAGAACTGATGAAAGACCAGTAGTTCAAGATATTTAGAACTCAACATGCCTTAAGATTAAAAAGTGATCTCGGAAAACAGTCCAACAATGGAGAAGGTCACAATTTGGTGATGTAATGTACTTCTCATGTTTCCAGCATCTTTCACAGCTCTCTGGAGCATCCTTTGATCTGCACTGCAGTAGGTCTTCATTGGCTAAGACACAGCAACTGATGCTTGCTGTCTCCAGACCAGGCTTGATTACTTTCTTCACATTGCTCTTTTGGTAATTATTCCATTTTGATGATAAGAGGCTCAGGAGTACTCTAAACCTTCAAAGAAATCCATTACTACAACTACAGTTTATATATGGTAGAGCTTGATGGGGAGTCTGAGATTTGTTCTAGGATCATTAGCATTAGTATGTTGCTATTATGTATAGATAGAGATATAGAGATATAGAGCTAGGATGATTTTTGCAGCCATCATTTATCACTGTAGAGATCTGCCATCCCATAAATAGTCCACCTGAAATTATGGAGCTACTCATAGAAAAGTTGCAGGCATAAATCTTGAATCTTTTTACTATCAAAAACATAGTTTAAAATGTGGTATTTTATTCTGTTGAACAAAATCTGGAACAATCCTGGTTAACTGGAAAAGCCTTTAATTAAGATTGATTTGAATTCAAACTTGCATCTGTACTTATCTTGTCTAGCAAAATATATCTGAATGATCTTTCTCATTTCTAAACAAATGGATTTAAAGCAACTGATCTTGAGTGCCTCACACATTGCTGTTTCACATAACAGAACAATATGAGCTCCCTCTTGTGGTCGAAAACCACTTCTCAGTCCCCAAACTGAATCAAGAGCTCCTTTAAGAAAGCAGCTGAAATATTTCAAAAATTTCTTGTGTAATTCCTGGACTTCATTAAAGGATATCTCCCTGATATCCCTCCGTATTAGTGAGAGTAAAGACTGAAAATCTTGGCACTAAAAAAAATTATAGGACTGGGGGGTTGTTCTAACCAGAAAATAAAATCTTTTCTAAATATAACCATGACAGATATACAAGTAGGGAGTTTTTAGACTAACAGAACGTGGTTTTTTTAGCCATTAACATCAAGATAAGAAGCATGTTTTCATTAAGATGGAAAGAATAATTAAACAACTTCTGGACTGACAGACACTTCAAAATAAGCTACTCATTGTAGGCACTTGAAGACTGAAAATTCTTAGAAAACTGGAGAAAAACAGTCTTCCCACACAAAAATAATATTCACGAATTGACAACTTCATCAGTAGTATTATTTTACAGGTTTGCAGCCCAGAGCCTGCTTATAATTGTTGTGTGTTTACAAAGACTACTTTTGCTCCTTTTAATGAATCAGAGAGAAAACAGTATAATGACACTGAAATTATGGCTTATTCAGTCCGTACTTGATGCTCTTTCTTGAGAGAGGTAATGTCATGTGGTCCTTGCCCTATGTTTACTAAACAGTAGGAAACGAGAAACTTAGATTTGAATTAAAATAGTATCCAAAGTCATACACCTATATTCAATGTCAAATAGATACTTTGTTTTGTAATCTATGACTTTTTTTTTAAATAGCTAAATTGTTTACCTTTAGAAAAATATTTGTCAGCTGGGGGCCCTATGGTAAGAGAGATGTTGTTCTCGGTGGTACAGTGATTAAAGGCGCCTGACGGTTGTTATAATGTCATCTTAAATGTATGTTTGGGATGGTCCTTTTAACTATTTTAGATCACTATGTGAAACACTGAACATCAGCTTTTGCGTCATATGAACAAGATGTGGCAAAGCATCTCTCTCACTCTCCTTGTGGAGTTAGCAGGTAGCAATCCTCTTGTTGTCTGTGTGATAGCTTTAGTTTATCTGGGAAGTAATCCAGGAAAAACAAGGTCGGAAGGTGTTTCTCTGAAAGGAGATATATGTAGACAAGGTGACAATACACCTCCTCAGTGTTGAATGAGAGAGGGGTTGGGATTGTTCATTAATCTTTGAGCAAATGTCATTTCTTTGGCGGAAGACAAGAGTTGCACAAGAGAGAAAGAAATGAAGAATAATCTGAGGGAAGGGACTTTGAAGACTTTATTTAGAAAGTGTCATTTATTCCCCTTTACGATTAGATTGAAAGCATACTGGTTTGACACCTTTCTTCTAGGCTAGATTCTCTTGCACATGAGCATGGATTGGATTATATTCAGGAAGTATTCAAGACATACTTTCAAAATTTATCTGTTGGGGTGGGAACAGTTATCTGGTGGGAAGACTTTTAGTGGCACTGGCTGAATGGAGATTAAATGAGCAATAATGACTATTTCTGATGAGGAAAAAAAAAGGAAAAGAGGGAGTGTCCAATCATGAAGGCAAACATATCATCTGACAATGAACCTTACAAAGAAAAAAGATGGAGAAAAATGAATAGCTCTGCTTTCTAGAGTACAAATAACTCGTCAAGCTGTTGAAGGGAATGTTTTTTACCATTTATCAGATTATTCTATTCTTTGAAATACTTAAACCTGCTGTCAATCACTTTTGAGCCCACTTGTTTAGTTTTCAAACATTCTCTAGCATGCCTGCAGGGGAAGAGCTTTATTTAACAAACGGTGTTTTCTTTTAAAGCATAGTTTACTTTAAGAAGCATTTTCCAATCTATATGTGATTAGTGAGCTGGAGAAATCCATTGGTAAACATATTGATTTTTATGATTTCTTAATTAGGAAATTATAATGTAGTGACTTTCCTATAATAGCAGTTTTGATATGCTACAGTTACTTCGTAACACACCTATTTTTCCATATTTTCCATTTCTTCTATTGCTTTCTTCCTTATACTCTTCAGTTCATTTTGTTTTTGTCTTTCTTTTCTTGCTCTTACTTCCTTAACTACCACACCATATGAAGCCAGAGAAAACCTCACTAGCTCATAGCGTTGCTTAGCAATGGCATGCATCTCTTGTTGTCTGTTGTGAAGCCATGGTATCCTGGTCTTTCAACAAAGATTGCTACATCACTGCTTTGCTATAGGTCCAATTTTTTTCCTGAGATTTCTGATAAGAGATGATGTGTCTAGACAGAATACATAAGAGATTACTTTCTATCCATTATAATATAATTAGACCAAGCCATACCAAAGCTCACCAAGATCTTATGTTTAAAAGGTCAACAGCTTTTATTCCGTATTTCAAAGATAAGCACCTTACATTGTGCTTCATATGTAGAGTGCTGTGCCTGAAAGAAAAGGAACTTAAAAAGATTTCTCCTTCTATTATATCATTCAAAATAGACATTTGATACTGTAATATGTCCATTTTAACTTCTGTGATTCATGGAGCTAGAGATAAAAATAGGTCAACTATGCCGCTATTGGTACAGGATTATTCCCTGAAATATATTTTCTATTTCTAAGACCAGAGTACATTTATCCATCTCAAGTGAGGATTTACATTTATTAAACAGGAGGGTTGTTCTGGTGGTCTAATACATTATCATTTATTATTTGTATTATGGCAGCAATGGGAGAGCTCAACTGAAATTAGGACCCCACTGTGCAAGGTACCCTGTGAACACATAGCATGAAGTAATTTTTTCCCCTGAAGGGTTTACAGTTGGAATAGATAAAGATTGAGAAAGTGGCCATCCCAATATCCATGTTTTAGTAAAGCACAACTGAAGCAAAGAGAGATGGGCTGCTCCTGGGCTTGCTGATAATACATATAACAGACCTGATAAGTGTGTCCAGAGCTGCTGCATTCTAGCCTTGTACATTACTTAGAAACAGGCTTTTGCAATTGAAGTCAGCTGTTCTTGGAGGTTTCACTACTAGATATTTTGTTCTTCTCTAGTCTCTTGCCCTTTTTGTGATTTATAAAGTTCTTCAGATTGCTCTGAAGTATATAATTTCCAACGTTAAATAGTCCGGCTCATTAACTATACCACTCAAACATCTGAAGAAACTTATCAGATAATCCACCTTTTTATATCTCCCCCATTGTTCACCAAATGACTTGCTGAGGTTTTTAATTTTATTTTTTCCCCTTTCTCTGCCAGGTCCTTTTTTACTCTTCTCTGAGTTCATTATATCTTTCTTTAGCCATCTTATTCAAAATTCCCAGAAGTGAATGCAGTATCACTGAACAGTTTTGCCAAAGTTTTACAAAACAGAAAAGTTGGCTTTAGTTTTTGCAAGTAATCACTGCCTGGCATATTCTATAACTGGAAATATTTCTTACTGCAAATATTTTTCTGCTTTGTAAAGATCAGTAAGGCGAATCTAAGCTAAAGGAGTATATAGCATAGTTCTGAATCGTTTAGTGTTATAGAGCTAGCATGTCAAGTTTGCAGATTTTAAAAACAAACTGTTGTGTTTTAACTGTGAATGGCAACTAAACACCACACAGCCTCTCACTCACTCCCCCCCTCCGCCTCAGTGGGATGAGGGAGAGAATCAGTAAGAAAGCTCATGGTTTGAGATGAAAGCAATTTAATAGGTAAAGAAAAAGAAACAAGAGCCACGTACACAAGCACAACAAGGAGTTAATTTGCCACTTCCCATCAGCAGGCAGGTGTTCAGCCATCCCCAGGAAAACAGGGCTTGATCACATACAGCAGTTACTTGGGAATTCAAAAAGTTCCTTCTAAAGCTCATTTAAGAGTATTATTTCAATACCAAGAAGGCAGTGTTATGCATTATTTTTCTGTGGTAACTGATGGAGAGGGCTTACAAACCTCATGCTCTTTATTCTATCTGGAAAAGCAGGTAAAAATTGAATCAGGAATATATACTGAAAGGCTGCTTTTTGTGCTGAGTGTTCTCAGGCGTGAGCTAGGAAAAAGCTGAAGAATGTCAGTTGAGATTTGTTTCCTTTATAGTGATTTTATGGTCATTTCATGTTGTGAGTTATCCCTTCAGTGAAGTGGTGTGTGAAGTTGCTGGTTGAGCGTGCTTTTCATCGGGGCATATAGCTTGCTATTTACAGATCAGCAAATACAAATGTGAGGAGGAAATCAGAGTTATTTGGAAAGAAAGTAGAAAGATTTCTTTAGAATACTCCAAGTATTCTTGCCAAAAACTTTGCCATATCAGAATTTTGAATACAGGCTTTCAATTTCCAAGTACTTTTAGCAGTAACAAAATAAACTAACAAGGCATTGAACAGAACAACCCTTCTGAGTTATTCCTAACCCTATTATATGCACTCTCCATATACTATCCTTTTTTCCTCATCAGCCGCTGAAAATACTTCCAAGCAAACTCTCCCTCAGTATAATATTCTTTGGGGGCAGCAATGTCCTGAAAGGGAGTCTATTAATTTTTGGCTCTTCTCTCTCTTCTCTTCTCTTCTCTTCTCTTCTCTTCTCTTCTCTTCTCTTCTCTTCTCTTCTCTTCTCTTCTCTTCTCTTCTCTTCTCTTCTCTTCTCTTCTCTTCTCTTCTCTTCTCTTCTCTTCTCTTCTCTTCTCTTCTCTTCTCTTCTCGGACTAATACATCTATGCCCTCTCACCTAACCGACAATGTATTTTCTGATTTAACATTGAGACAACAGGAGAGAAAATGGCAACAGATTTCAATATGTTAACAGCAGAAAGAATGCTAACAGCTCACTATTTTGGGGAAAAATAGAAGCCAGTGTCTTCAGGCTCAGACATCTGTTTCATACAATTTGCCAAGAAATGTCATAGCTGTGAGCTCTAGTATCATTAATTAACACAATATAGCTACTATTGAAGTGATTGTTTAAAAGGATTAAAGAAAATACATATAATATATATTTTGCATTCTTTCTCATACCCCGCTAAATTTTCATTATTCTTCACAATTGCCAACACTAACATATTTAATCATTTGTTTGTTTTGCTCAGAACTGGTTGATGCTGTAATGATGCTATATGCATCTTCTTCATCTATAACAAACTACTGAAAGGCAATTAGTGCTGTCAGGCATGCTTACCAGCCACTGATGCAAACTTTTGTTCTACAGCATACTTGTTTGCTGTTCAGTCAGCTTTATCCAAGACCAAGATGCCCTCCAGCCAACAATGAATCAGTGACTAACGCAGCACAACTGTTGTACCAACTGTCCACGTTAAGCAAGGAAGTGAATGCTTTTGACTGTATTTTAGTTCTTTATGCTCTTTACTCTGCCTACAGTAAAGGCTCTAGAATTTAGGATGGTCCTAGAGTAGCTGCTGTGGGCAGCTCAGCCACTGAACAGGAAAAAGATGCAAAGTAAAAAATCATACAATATTTATTATGTGTATGGATTGGCTTTTAGAGTTCATTGTTTTCTGCTCTTCTTGGTTTTGGAGTAGTGTCTCAGATGCAAAACTAGAAACCTACAGTTCAGTTATGCAGAGTCTAGTGTATGGAGGCTTTCTCTTGCCACGTTGGATTCCATGTCTTCCCCTTCCTAATCCTCATACATGGGTGTAAGTATAATTTCCTTAGTTCATCCATTCCATATATCTATGATATGTTGCCTCCTAAAATCCCACCTGCTTTATGTGTTAGTCAGATTTTAAGGACTAGATAGAAATTCAATGTTAACTGGCTTCGATTCTTTTCCTTTTCCTAGGCATACTGCAGGTGCATAAAGGTCATAGTGAAAAAATCAAACTGAATCTGCACAGAGGCCTTCAAGAGTTGACTAGTTAGTGTTTATTAAAAGTAAAAATATCTTTTCTCTTTTTAGAAATCTTGTATTTTATAGCCTTTTTAAAAAATTCTAATGTGAAAAATTAATAACAAGTTATTTTCAGTAGGTGCAGTTCCTACAGCAGAACTGAAGCCCCAGCTGAGAATCTTATTAGACTTTTTTTCCTTGCAGTAACCTGCTGTTGCTTGTTAGTTTATCTTACATAAGTTATAGTATATTACAAATATAGTAACATGGCTTAAAATGAGACTAAAGGGAGATATCTCCTTTATTGTCAATGAGATTTCAAAGGGTGCATGATCTGTCGTACCTATCTCAGAATTTACACCATATAAAAATGCTAATTTAAAAATCAATATTGGAAGGGCATTCTGCTTACTTGAGGACATATTTTTATTTTCATAAACTCTAGATCATGAATTTTAAGCTGATTATGCAGGTTTACTAGTCTAACTTCCTGTGTAGACATACTTAAGTTTACATCTTTATGTTACAGCTGAGCTAATATAAAGTCATGCTGTTGGCAATATGGTGGTTGGGTTCGGTTGACTTCTGCTTGGTCAGGTGTAAGGAGAACAGACAGAAGGGCATAGTGAGAGCTGGACTGGAGAAGAACATACTTTCTCGACCATGGCGAGTTTGAGATTGAGTTGTAACTGGGAACTTTCTTTTTATTCTGATGTGGGGGGTGATGTTTTCATTTTGTTTTGTAATTCAGAAAGAATTTCCATGGAAAAAATTATTGTTTTATGCTTCTGTTGGGAAGATTAAAAATTGTTCCTCGGATAGTGAAGGTCTACTATTCCTTATAACTTGTTACTAACAGAACTAAAGAATTTGTACCCAAGTACTGGCAGATGTGGTTCTTACAAAATGAGACAAAGAATGACCCTCCAAAGGTGAGAGGTTTGGAAGATCCTTACTTAATGCTGGCTATGTAGACTATATACAGATCTATATAAGCCGTGCTACAGATCTTCTGTGTTGTACTGAACAAACATACTGTATTTTTCTTTCTTTCTGTATTACTGATGTGTTTGTAAAACATCACATAATAACACCCTCGTCAGATGAGATGATAGTAATGAAAAAAACCAGAAAGTGGTATAGATTGTTTTTCTGAACCGCTAGAAAGATAGCCTAACCATTTGTTATATATTCACGTTATATGTTCCTATAGAAGGCATATGTGTGTATCCTTGTCCTTGAGCACAAATAGTGATGATGTGGGAAACGTATAGGAAAAGGAAATAATAGACTATGCTAGCTATATTTTTATCTTTTATCCTAAAAGAGTGGAAAGCTATAGTTTGTTTTGTACATAATAGTTCTGGTGGAAATATCAGCTAGGCTACTTTCTTGATGTCTTAGCGATAGAGCTATAAATCATTAGATGGAATTTTCCATTCTCGCTAATATAATTAAGTTGCATTTGAACATTTAATTACATGAAAACATGCAACTGAGTGGGATTCATCAAGACTCTTAGTGGTTAGCTCACATAAAGAAGTTCTTTTTCTTTTGGCCCAGCATCAGGCCTGAGTATAGTGTCAGACATCTGATTAACACAGAAAATCATAGGCTTGCTGAATCATTTGATATTTCTTGGAGAATAAAGGGGACTATAAAATAGAACATGAATAATTCATATGCAGGACTATCCAAAGTCATTTTCTGATGATATGATTTCTGCCCCCCTTTCAGAACTGAACTTTTCTTTTAAAAGCCAGTGTATAAATGTGCGTTTCTGTAGTGCAGAGACGTCTTGCTTTTCAAATGTTTATCTTATAAAATAGAAGTGTCACAAATGTTGAAAATAGGAAGAAGAGAGACAAAAATAAATCGGAATTTCTTTACCACAGAGAACTGTAGGGTGTGAAAATAAACTGACTTGTTATTTCAGGAGATTTAGTCATGAGAGCAGAAAACTATACTTTCAGTGGAGGGTACAACTAATTTTTAAGAGCATCACCCCGTCACAAAATGTAAACTGAGAACTTGGCACGGTATTTTCCTTCCACAGAGTGCTTGGGAGGAGATGAAAAATAGAATCCTTCCCAGTCTGCTTCATTGCCACAGCTACATTTAATGGGCTGTGTTGGGGTGCTAAGAAATACAATCTGGAAAAATTTGCTCTAGTGGTTTAACATGTTAAAGTCCTGACTGTGTTTTTCTGCTGACTATCTCATCTCTAGGTTACCATCTCCATTTCAGTGTTAGCAGTCAAAAAGGCTTAAGCAGATCAAGTTTGTTGCTATCCTTACCCTTCCTGTTTTCCAGGATCAACCTGATTTGTGAGTCTGTATAGCCTCATTTCAGCCCTTTTTAAAGTTCTCATGAGAGGTACTTATGAACAATAGCGGGTTGAGTCTCCTGAAACAAAGGTTCCTGGCAAGCAACAGAAATTGTTATCTCTGGAGAAAAATAATAATCTTGTTTTGTGATATCAAGTATGATGGCATAGGCTTTTGTGATGAATTAGCTGAACAATCTGGGAATACCAGAAGGTGGTGAAGTGAATTGTCATATTTGCTTCTTTTTTAAAGGGTTGTAGGCGGAGAAAAGGTGCCATCTTGACTGTTGTAATATTGTAACATCGGATGAGGATTACAGATGACAAACTGGTACCTGGAGAAAAGTGATGGAGAATAATCGAGATGGGGAGAAGGTGGTACAAGGACCTACATATGAGGTTGCAAGGAAGTAGATGTGTAAAAGCCTAATGGATGGGTTATACTCATGCACCTGTGATGTGTTTGCTTGTATGTAGTGAAGCTGGTTTGGTAGCTCTTTGTGTTCATTGGAGACATAGGATTTCATCCTTTATTGTTATCATAATTTATAAAACATGATAATCTTCTTGAGTTTTTTTTTGCACATAAATATTACTCTATTTGGCTGTGTAGACACTAATTGTACTCATTGTATGCCCATAGTATCGTTGCAGTTATCTTGGTAAAAATACACTTTTAAAAATCTAGATAATTTCCACATGGGAGGAGGAAAAATCCCAGAGTTCAGTTGAAGTCACCATCAAAGCAATACAATAGTATCTAGACTGGGGGCTGTGCTATGTTGTGCCTGTCTCATTTGAGGGCACAATGCCTTAACCTAATAGTTACACTGAAAATTGTGACTAGCTTATGGAATACAATTTAATAAAAGCAACAGTATAGAGATTGAACTTGGAAGAGGCTTGAGTCGAAGATGTTGCACTGGCAGTGCTTGCAGTGCTTCCTACTAAAGCGATAGTATAACAAGCATGTGACAGCACATCACAGCACGTTGTAGAACATAATTAGAAACAGGTGTATGAGTAAATGGTTAGGCTGACTTGTGGTCCATTTGTTTCCTGTTGTAACAAAAGGTTTCTCTTGTAATTATCCTGAAACTGGATTCTCATATAAAACTTGTGAGCTTAATTTATATGTATGTATGTATTTAATCTTTCATTAGTAGTCGGAAGCCTATGGAAAGAGTCAGAAACCACAAAACAACTTCTGTGATCATGGTAATATTTAACCCATTGGGAAAACCAGCACAAACCAGAAAGGCTTTTGGAGGGTGGGGGCTTGGGGAGGTAGAAACAGGAGAGCAGGAGGTGCACAAGTTTTGTTTTTCTTTGCTTTGTTCGTTTTTTTCATTGGGTCTGTTGATAAAAATGCTCAAAGGCTGCTTGTCAGTGACCTCAGTCCTGTTCATATGACCAGGGGAATGCAGGCGGGAAGCAAAAGCCTGCGTTTAGTCAGTGATCTGTGAATAACCCTCAGTCCCTTAATGACGTGAGAGGAGCCTCCAAAGGGAGACAGTGAGTCAGAAAGAAGGAGGCACAGAGATTGCTTGAACAACCATTAGCACGTCATTGGTAATCCCAGCGACACCTTTCACATCCCTGGCATTTGTCTCAATGCACTCTACTGAAGGCTGGTACTATGTTTTATTTAAGGCTTTCTCACTGCCTTCTGGAGATGTGTGTGTTACTGTAGCCTGACTGATTGGTTGTCTGTTATGTTTACTAACACTCTGAGATCCTGCAAGAGAGGGGAATCTGTGGAATTTCTACCGCAGCTGAATACCCCTGCAACGAGTCTCTGTTTTATATTAGACAGGAGGAAGTGAAAGGGTATCCAAGTAAACAGGCAAATAAAAACAAATCTTTTATAGAACATTTTAAGTTGCCACACTGCAGAACAAAAAGTTTCCCTGATGTATTACCTGGCTGTGCTTCTGCCTGCTTATCATTATCTAGTAAGAATCTTGTGATAACATTTATGCATATGCTGATGAAGAATGCTAATCTTGAGTGTTTTGTATCTCAGCTGAGCATTTCTTTTCATGTATACAGCTTCCTAAAAGCTGGGCAAAGGAATGATCAAGCCAAAACTTTTTAGAGGAACAAGGTCAGAGACACTTTTGGGATAATGCTGTTTCTTCATTCACAAGAAATATATTTGGTAGGTGGGGGCTGGAAGCAACAGCAACAAAAGTTGGCACAGTGAGCAGAGTTAAGGCGGCTGTTTCCAGAGGCAAAGTTTATGATGTAGTTCCATAGCTGTTAAGGTTGATCAGAACAGTCCTTTCCTCTCACCAACCTTCTGTCCCTCATTGATGCTTTTGACTGTTTCAGCTTTCCATTTAGTCACCAGTAGCTGACCCTAAGCAAGTACTCTCCTTAATGACTCAGTTTCCTCTTCTGTCAAATACCATGCTAGTAATCATGGTAATAACATGACGAGTATTCACTTGATCTTAAAATACTAAAGCTGTTTTCACCTCCTAGCTTTTTACAGAAAACTTCTGACTTCCATCTCTGATTTTTAGGTTTCTTTTGCAAAAACAATGAATGAATACCCAGTGTCTCAGCCAAATACTTTAGTTGTGGCCAGTTCTAATTTCTATGTGAGTCTTCTCCTGTAGTGTTTCCAAGGAAATAGGTTTGCTGCTCTTAGCTAAGTTTTCCTTGGACAACAGTTCCCATGATCTGTGGCAGGTGAATGTTCTCATGAACTGGTCTTCCAAGGCATAAATAAGAGGAAAAAATGTCTGAGCTAAGAATCATAAGGCACTGTACTAGCATTAGAAAATAAAATATTCAAATATATGCAACACAAATGTGAGTTTTTAGTAGGAAGATATTAGATTTTCCAGTCATTCTACTTTCTCCAAAGAAGATAAATATAACTGTGATACTTTCTCTAAGAGAAACAACTGAGTATTTCCTCCCCAAAGGGAGTGAATACTAGAATTTCTGCTAATAAAAGCTGCAGAATTTTGGAGAAAGTATGGAAGTCTTCATAAGGAATAACATTAAAGCAGGTCTGCTCTTTCCCTAAGGGACTATTCTGACAGTTGGATATAAACTTGTGTTTCCTCTCTACAGCTTCAGTACTCAGAATATTGGCTAAGGAGAGGGTGATGTAGGAACAACTGTAGCAGCTATACACTACCCAAGGATCCATCTGTGCTGAGCAACAGAAAAGCTTTAATAATAACACTGGTAGTACAAAACTAGAAAAAGTAACTTGCTTGTTATATTAAGGATGCACCTCTTCCTGTAAATTTCAAGCCAGAACCAGGACAATCACTCATGCATGGTACACTATTTTCCTCTTATAATTGAAATAGATTCTAAAAGATTCTTTTTCTTTTTTTCTTTCTCTTTTTATCATGAGTCAAAATTTCTAATTTAATGTGTATGAAGAACTTGTATTATCCAGCATGTGCTAAACATAGCTACTGAACATTTGCCACATGTCAGAACTTTGCAAATGTTGTTTGTGGAATTATTTATGTTGACTACATTGGAAACATGAGTGATTAACAATGATTATCACAGTAGTTTGCGAAGACTTACAGATGGAACTCCCACTATCTTTTATGGACAGAACTTCTTGATATGTATAAGCTTAAGCTTGGCACTCACTGCGTATTTAAAGGATGGCATCCAAAAAATGCAAAAGTAGGCATAATGTGGAGTTCCGAATGGCAAGTATAAAGAAGAAATGAGAATGACTGCAAATTTGTTGTCAGTTGGTTACCCATAGGCTTCCATTAACTGGCTGCTGAGTATGAGTATGGCACCTTTGTTTTCTGCAGAGTAAAGGGGTGATTATGGCTCTTAGGCTTGAAGAATTAGTTAATGTTAATATTGGCTATTTAAAAAACCTAAAGGATGATGGACAAGAGAGATGTGGAGAGGCTGTTCAGTAGGGCCTGTTGTGACAGGACAAGGGGTAATGGTTTTAAAATAGAGGGAGAGAGATTTAGATTGGACATTAGAAAAAAGTTCTTTACTGTAAGAGTGGTGGAGCACTGGAACAGGTTGCCCAGAGAGGTGGTGGATGTCCCATCCCTGGAGACGTTCAAGGCCAGGTTGGATGAGACCCTGAGCAACCTGATCTAGTTGGGGGTGTCCCTGCTTCTTTAGGGGGTTTGGACTAGATGATCTCTGGGCGTCCCTTCCAACTCTAGCCATTCTATGATTCTATATTCTTATAGTTGTCCAGTGCATTGTATTCCACAACATTCTGTAACAACTTTAGGGAAAGGGCCACTATGTAATGCAATCAGCATTTCTGGTCATTTGCTATGACTGTTTCAGAGGGATGGAAATGTTCTGGGACATAGAGGAACTTTGTTGTGCTAAGTGCTAAATGCTGTAAACAGAAAATTGCCTGTTTCGCAATGTGGCAAAAGTAAGTTTCCCCTTTAATAGAACGGCTTCTTTGATTTTGTCTTCACCTATAATTTGTAAAATCCACCTTTTCTACCTTTGATAACCATAGCTAATGTTTAAATTTAGAGTGTATACTTTGCCTAAATGTGAACAAACTAAATCTCATTATTTACTATTCACATAGCAATAATTTCTTTGTTTGGAGAAACTACTACTTCTAATTTTTAAGAGAGGTCTTGATCCTTTTCTGCAGAAATACAGTTCAAACAAGTGCCCATGCTAACTAAATCCACTTCTATCCTATTGAGGGTAATGCAACTGAATATCAATTGCACTTAATTAATTAGTTTAACTTCACAGCAGTTTACAAATAATTCCCATGAGTTTTGTTGCTGCCTACTTGCTTGTCTGTACTTATTATTATGCTCACTGAAAAGCATAAACATAATTAAAATGCTTTCCTAGACTTTTTTGCCTCCTACGTTGGAATGGGTACTTTGTTTTCATTCTACTTCATAAGAAAATCTGTATTAAGATTCAGGCTCAGATCTTCAGAAAATACATTGTTTTTTTCAGGTTTAGTATCCTGTAGGCCTGTACCTGGGCCCCTACATGCGGAAGCTAATTAGCTGAGCTCTGAGGAGAAGCAGGAAAGATTAAAATAAGCACCTGAATGGGTTGTTTTGGCTCTTTTTACTGGAGATAGTTATGGTGGTTTCTTGGTAATTTCTGATACCTACAAGCTTGACACCTCAAAATCATAATGAATCAAAAACTTTCTTGGAGACTCTCTGGTCAGAAACAAGTTTTTGGGGAGTAATATGATAACACAATTAATTGAAGCTTTTAAAATCTGACTGTCTCTGATTCAGCTGAACACTATTGCTGACGCCTTAGGGATGGAGAGATACAGGTATAGATCCAGTCTTTTTATATAAAAAAAAATAAATTAGGTATTTAAAAGTTATTAGGTATAGAGTGTTAAAAGTTTAGGAATACTTTTGCTTGCCAAGAGAGATTGCTCTTTTAAGGAGTCATTCCTGCCTGTAATGTTCTGTATGTCACATTATAAGCTTCCTATAAGGCTGCTGTAGGAAGAATTAGTACCTCCCTTCCCCTGCCAAAACTCAGACAATAGCACTTAGCAGGTCTATAGAAATGTCTAATTCCCTGAAAATTTCAGTCTAGAGCTTGAATTTTGAACATCCAGAAGTATTCTAGGCACTCCTTTTGTTCTGTGGGGATAGAAAAGTTATTCTAGACTTGGGTGAGAGTGGGACCTTCTTTTGATCTTAGAATGCATGTGACAGTCAATCAGGCAAGTAGCAGTTTTCATTCTGTCAATCATATGCAATGTGTCGAAATCCTTATAGGCAACACAATTTTGTACTGAGTTATTGTAATACAGAAATTATGTAATACACATGCATATGCATATGCAGACTTTTCTAAGAGAATCTCAAGTCTAACTTGCAGTTTTAATATTTGCAGCTGTGCCTCATGAACCATCAGCATCTTTTAAATATGCAAGAATAGGAGCGGTTAAATTTTTGAAGTGAAGGGATACCCTAGACCTTGATGCATAAAACCTAATTCAGCTCACTGGAGACAAGTTAGAGATTAAGGCAATTGACTGACCAAGACAAGAAGTCAGTATATTTAATGTGGCCAAATAAAAAGTATGGAGCAAAAAGGTTATGATATTTGTTAACACACACTTGAAAAACAGCAGATACCAAGGCAGGGTATTTTTATTTTAGAATGGTTGTGCGAAGTTAAGTAATCAAAATCAGCTTGAATCATGCTACACTCTTTGTAGTGACACCAAATATGGCACAATTGAAGAGCGATGCAATGAAAACCTGTGTCATGTGGAAATCATTGTATGGTAGCTTTGGAATATGTCTGCACCGCGCTAGAAATGGATAGATGGCATAGTAACACTAGAAATTCCTAACTATGGTTGCAGCTTACCACTAATACAGAATGTAAAGAATACCAGTAATAAAAGACTCTTTTTCCACAGTAGAATACAGTTCCTGTGAGAAATCTACCTCTGTGGAATAAACTATAATTGTGTTCATTTTTTTTGTAAGGTCTATTGATAATTCAGATTTATTGAGATTTATTTGTGTTAGAAAAAATACTTTTGCCAACATAAACATGTCTGGTTGTAGTTTTTTTAGTGTTACTGGTATATACCTTTTCAAACCAGATTAATTGCAAGGACATTCATGTGTATGTAAACGAAGTATATAATGCAGTGTAAAAAACCCAAAGCGTCACAGTGACTCTAAAATGCATTGTAACTCTTGCAAAAAAGATGTTATCTTTACTTTACAGAAGGGTTTTATCGTGCTTATAAATATATATAACTGTGAGTATGTCGAAAGCAGCTAGCACAGGATCGCTTAGCTGAGTGGGAGGTGATGCAGGACTGTGCTATTAGTGAGCAGGAGGTGGGAGGTGACTGGGGCTGATGGGCAGGTGGGATACAGTATTTATATACATATGTTTACGCGTATTTTTAGATGATATAAATATGCAAATGTTAAATCAATGAGATCGCTTGCCTCAAGGGTAGATAGAATGATGTAATAACTCCGAGTGAGGCAACATAGTAGAATGGACTGAGCATGCCAACCGTGAGACAAGAACACACATTTTTAAATCCTGATTTCTACACAGTAGTACCCTCTCGGTATTCATTCTTCCCTATGTTTTCTGTAATAGCTTTTTCTGGATGTTCAGATGCAGGATATGTAGTATATTGCATATATATATATCTATCTGTAGTTTAATGGTTAAGAAAAAAATGATGACATGTGTAGTGACTAGTGACATAAGGAGGTGGGCAGTAGCAGTAGACGGAAAAAAAACCCAACCCTCTGTATAAGTATTTTATGCAATTTGCCTTAGCTTATTTTCCTATTTTCATGGTTAAGTCAATGTGGTGGTTTAACCTTTTCAGGATGCTAGGTGTCCACCGAGCCACTCCATCACTCCCCTCCTCAACAGAGCAGGGAGGGGAGAAAAATAAGATAGAAAAAGCAACCCCAAAGTTGTGAGTCAAGATAAAGGCAGTTTAATACAGCAAAGGGCTGTGCATGGGAAAAAAAAAAAAAAAAAAGCAAAATCAAAAAGATATTATGGTACAGAATATTCTGTTGGTCAGTTTGGGTCAGCTGTCCTGACTGTGTCCCTTCCCAGGATCTTGCACACCACTAGCCTAATAGTGAGGGAGGGAGAAATATTGGAGAGACAGCCTTGATATGTGCCAGCACTGCTCAGTAATAGCCAAAACACCTTGCTAGCTACCAATGCCTGGGAATTCACTTCACCCAGAGCCCATACATCTACTTTTTAAATTTCTGTTACTGGGTATGCTCATAAATTCTTCAGAGATTCTCTCTCCTGTTGTTTCTCACCTACTGTTTGTTAATGAAACAAGCAAGAGCTATGATCTATTTCATTATAAGGAATTTTATTTTAAGATATCCACAGATTTTTTTCCCACTCTGACCTACCCAAGTATTATCAATAACTTTCCAAATTATTGGACTGTGTATTACTTGCATACTAGTTTTGATAGGTCAGATGGTGTTTCCTATACCTGAAAATTAATGGCAATTTAAACAGCTAGTTTCCCATCTCTGTCTAGCCTACCTAATACCTGTTCCCTTCTTCTCTGCTCTGGTGCCTGTTGTAGAATCCTCTCAAAGACTCTGTATATCTAGGCTGGATATGCCCAACTGATTCTTTAGCATCCACCTAGTATTCCTGATGCTACTTTCTTGCCAGCCCCCATTTCAGCAGTTCAGGAACAGTTCTAATGTAATCTAGCTCGTGACCTGATCAGTCTCACTAACTTTTCCTTCTCTTCCCTTTCAATCTGATAACCTGGGTGAATCTATGAGTATCTGCAGTTTTCCTGACATTAATGATAGTAATTGAGAATCTGACTGGGATTTTTGGTAAGACTCATTCTGCTCTGGGTTTGACTGGAACAGATACCTCAGTAGGACTTAAGCCTCATATAGATATGGTTCCCATGAGAGAGATGCAGCAAAACTGAACTAGAGGAAAGTACACAGAGCTATTACTGGTGTGAGGATAAACTATGTACATCTGTGACAGAGGCTGTAGAGATGTCCAGGAAGCTGTGCATGGTAATTCTTAATGCCTATCAAATTGAGATACATGGTTGAATCAGAGGATATTGTAAAATGAATGGAAAAATGATCAGTTACTTCAGCTCAGTTTAGGCTGCTAAACTACAGTGAAAGTCCTATTGAAATGTATCTACTGCTATCATATACGCAGTATCTTTTACCTTTTGTCACATAGGAACGCCTTCGTACCACTCTCGCATTTTATGTCTAAAAAGCTCCTGAGAAGGAGAAAGATTCTATTATCCTTGTGTAGAGAAAGATTCAGGTAGCACCCTGAATAGACTGAATTTCTTGCCAAGGCTATAGGGCAGCCGACAAAGATAGCCGTCCCGCACGTCCAGAAAAACAGTTGGCTTGACAAATTTTCATTGACCTGTTTGTTTACTTTGTTTCTTACCAGTAACTGGGACAGCATAATTGGGTCTGTACTGACTGCTAGAACAGAAATAAAGTCTCTAGAAGTTCTAGCAGCTCAACACCCAGAAAGACCATCAGTCTTTTTCTCAAAAGTGTAACTTCTAAATGAACTCTAGCAATGTACTTAACTAAGGTGTAAGGGCTAAAAAAATACATGAAACATACACTTCTTCCTGATACTGGCATCATCCTAAAAAGGCACTTTTTTTACTAAAGACTTCTTAATCAAAGAAACTAGTTGTCTGACACTGGTCTGTGTCCCAAATGTTTCCCATCCTATGGTAAGCAGATTTTATAGTTCACGGATAATTGGATTGCTCAAGCTTAAAACCAGTCTGTACACCTGAGGGAGTAGAGATGCACTTAGAGACACAGTGTGGATCCATTGAAGGCTACTGCAGATTTTGACTTCCAGTCAATAATCATATACATTCCTATTCTACCTAATTATTTCAGATTTATCATATGCCATTTCCCATATATATATATATATATATACATATATCTATATATCGAAATCACTTCATAGTGTGTTCAAAACCCCTTTCCATCTTCCCTCAACCAATTCCTATTAAAATCTAGTTCCTTTGGCTTGAAATAATGATTGACATTTTGTTGTGTCTCATATGTCATCTTAAATGGGGATTCTTTTAAAAATAAATGTGGCAATTAAATGCCCAGGCTGCTTCAGTTTGTGCACAGCTTGTTCTAAATAACAGATAAAGAATATGCAGATTTAAATGAAGCTGCCAGTCCCTCTTCAGCATCCTTCATGCAATGAGTATCCTTCTTCCTTTATCTGCATTGCCTTTGTCACAGAGAAGTCGTGTATTTGTGCCAGTAGAATGGGATTGTTTTCATGTGATCCATGACAATTAGTTTCCAGATAACTTGAGTGTATGGTTAGGAAAGAAATGTTTTTCAGCTCATCTCTGACACTCTGTAACTGCTGTAAGTGTGAGAATTAAGGCTCCATGCTTCCTTTGCACAATGTGATCTGCTATTTGAATGGTACGTCTTTGTACTAAGCAGTGTTGATTTGTGAGGAGAGAGAGGAGAAGGTGAAACTAACTTGAGCTGATGGGGCAGCAGAAAACCAGCCTGCAGTATTAATAGGTGTTTTTAGGTTTACTGTGAGGCTAATGATCAGAGCTATGCTAAGGAAGTAGTCCATGCAGACTGTCTTTGATTTTTCCAGGGGATGAGACCTGCTGGAAAATACTTTAAGCATGGGTATAACTTTGCCTTAACTTTGCCATGGGTCACCGGTTCCTTTTGCTGCATGGTTCCAGAGGCCAGGCAATACATTCTTTGAACTGTGTTCAATGTGGTGGGTGTGTCCTACTCAAACTATGTGTGTAAATGTTTGCATACAGAATCTCACAAGGTTGTTACCCATACAGCTGCATTTCACCCTTCACTAATCATCTTTTCCTGTGACCCTGTCTCCCATTCTACTTATGTGCCAGAAACTCTGGGATGACTGAGGATGCAGATCTGGGCAACCAGTTGTTATCAGTTGCTTTATATTTCTAGAGCATCTGAAAAAGTTCTGAAAAGCACTAGGCTGTAGCTCAGCATTGAGGTCTGTTTTAGCAAATAATTAGGCATAATTGAAATAATTGTTGTCCTGTAAGTTCATGAGGAAACAGGTGGTACATGGTTATTATAATGGACAGAGAGGAACTCTAGGAATAAAACTGGAAATAAATCAAAAGACAGGAGTGAGTCCATTGTAAATAAAAACCAGGTATGAAGTAACTGGCTTTTGATAAGCAGGTGTAACCAGTGGCAGTCAAGGACATCACATTTTGTTCTTGTGTATAATCATGAGTAATGATGATGAAGCAAATGGCAGCAGCTTAGGTGAAAGATTCCATGTCACTACTGTGCTGCTTTCCAGTAAACTTTCTGTCTGTGGTCTGTGAGGGGATGCATCCAATTGGTTTTTTGCTGGAAGAGATCAATGAGCCTCTTAAATACTGGGGAAGGTCAGTGACAGTCCAATTAACAGGACACAATAGACGTGAACACAAGTGTTTTCCTGCTATTAATAGATGTCACCACCTTCTTCTCAGCTATATGAAAAAAAAAAAAAGTAGGTATAAGCATGAAATGACAGATACAAGTGTTGGTCTTCCTGGTATTTTTAGATATTATCAGCCGACAGGGCAGATCATGAAGAACTGAAAAATGACGAACAAAAATCCATGACTCTCTTCCTCCCTGTTTCCCCCTCCAAAAAAAGGAAAGTGGGGGGTGGGGAGAGAGAAGAAAAAAGCCTCTGCTGGCAGCCTCAGGATAGTTAGTTTAAAAAGCAGGTGTGGGGGAAAATATGAGAAACAATCTTGTGGGATTCAGTGAGGAAACACTTCAAAAATATAATTTGATTAGGACACAGCCTGTATGATTCAACGAGGGGGAGGAGGTATTGCCTGGAATATGCATCTGACAAACTTTCACATCAAGAATTACTAAATTACTGTCATGCAACCATGAGGCAGGGGCCAAAACAGCTTGTGGAATAGACAACTTTTTTTACAAATTCATGAACTGCAACTTTTTGAGTTGTTAGCATCTATGACGGGAATCAGCACCATGAGTTACTTTTGCTTCTGGTTCCATTGATGTATTCCACTTTCTTATTTTTATCACGGTATCATGTGCTGCAGGCGCTTCCTGAGCTCTCTGTTGGGCTGGAGAGCAGGTAAGAAAAATGAATTTTTCACTACAGTGGGCAAGAGAACGAATGTCAGATTTAATATGAGGGTGGTTCAGGCTTTGTGTCTGATCAGGTAAGTTTTGCATAATTACAGAACATCATTAATCCAAAGAAAAGTCTTTGTTGTTTGCCATTATTTGTACTGTAGCAGTGCCTGTAAATGTACTGCCATTAGTATGTAGTAATGGTCAATACCTGACCCAAAGAAATTATGTATATAGAATCAGAAAAGATAAACGGTAAAGAAAGAATTATTTACAGAGAGGTGATCAATATAGAGAAGTATTTAAGCATTTAAAACCTGGACCCCCTAACTTTCAGGTATATATAGAATGCAGATTGCTTTATTTTTTTATCACAGCACAAGAAGGAAATTACGTAGAATCACAGTGTGGGATCTGCTCCAGCTAGTAAAGGAAATATGCTAGCCTTTTTCTTTCAAAGATCTGAGCCCTTTTCACAGCCTTTTGCTAACTGATGATTCTTATTTATAAGTAAGTCTGTAGTTTTTCACATTTGTTCAGGTATAAAGTTGTCTATGCATAGTTTTAGTTCAGATCTAGTAGTCCAGCAGGCAGCCAGAACTTGGCTATTGTCTCTTGTTGACAATAGCACTCTCCCACATCATGTTAATGACCTGTAATTGAAGATCTCTTCTGTTGGGAGATAAAATGAGACAGACTAAGTATTCAAAAAGGAAAGTGATTAGTACAGTGCCAAGAACATTCAGTTGAAGAAAGAGATCGGGTGCTGTATCTGCTTTGAGGATGAGTTCCCTACTGAAATTAAGCAGAGAATTTTTGTAAAATACAATGGTCCTGGGAGTAAAAAGTAGAAAACCTGCACACTGTGTTAGTATCATGGTATCTCTTAAATCACAAGGTTTTGATTATTACCTTTTTGATTCTTTTCGTGCAAAGAAGTAAAGAACCACCCCTGACTAGCAGCCCCTGGTTCTTCAGAGGCCTGGGATACAAGAATGTGTTCTTTCTGAATTCAGATCAGATTTTGGCAGGTGGTGCACATATGACTCTTCAAACTGTGCAGTTCAGGATTTATTATGTAATTATATGTAACTGCTAAGAAACAGTTTCAATCCATGCAGTTTCTTCTGTTTCCAGCCCTTTCTCAGTAAAATACAGAATACTGAATAATTGCACTTATCATAAGCAGTTGTGATTGGGGAAGATCATTTAGGTGTAGCAATGCATCTGGGAAGATGAAGTGAATACCTTCTTTTCGAAGCTTGCTATCACCAGAGAAAAACTCCAGAAGGGACGATAAATAGTGTGTTCTTCATAATCATGTTGCTGCTATAATGTTTTTGTGATTTAGATAATTCTCCTAACACTTTTTTACCATTAAAAACAAAACAAAGAAGCGCATTATCTTTTTAATATCTATTGGTGAAATGATGGAGGTTTGTCCTTACGATATGTAGTAAACCTGGGGCTCGTTGCAGAGCTAAATGAAGCCTCAGAAGAGGTGCTTATTTGCACTAGGTCAGTTTTAAGATATTAATGCTGTATGGACTATGTATGAAAGCAGAAAATTTCTTTTACAGGTGTATACAACTTGTTTGCCATTAGTACAATACTCTGTTTTGAGGTCTATATAATAAAGTCTTTATTAGAGATTAAACTGTTATTTAGTTAAAGTATGTTAGTTTGTGCTAAAGGTTAATCATATTTCATTCCTTCACTGGAAGTCCATTGTAACATACTGAAACTCATGGGACAAGGCAACTACAGGACTGAACTCAGTTAGGAAAACATGACTAAAATATTAACAATATTCTATCTTAAACTGGGTCTTGTAATTTAAAACCAGTTGGATATATGATTGCTTCATATGATCTTTTGCTTTAGTGTTTATATGGTTTCCAGTGAAAGCAATGAAATTATAACCATTAATTAGACCATAACCTAACCAGTTTCAAGCAAATATTTTCCCTAGTGTTATGCAAAGCAGTTAATTGTTAACCACAGCTTGTCACTATAATTTTTTTAGGTCAGAACCTAGGTATAATGATCCCTAAACTAAGAATGCATACATATAAATTTTTAGATTTGAGAGGTTTGAGAGCTAGAAATTTTGCCTTGAAAAAGAGTGGTATGAACTTCGTGGTTTTCAGTTCAATGCTTAACCAAAGTTTTGGCTCTCTAAATATGTTGCAAACTGCTGCCCTATTAATTTAGGGTTCATTAAAAAAAATAGCAACCCTTTATGTATGTAGTATTAAACTGGTTCATATAAGTGGGGCTGGGCATCTGAATAGGGGTGCTTCACCTGCTGAAAGATTCACTAATACACTTATTGAAAAATGAAGTCTTCCCCCTAGTAATTTCTACTAAGGTCCCACTTACAAGGTCATAATAACAAGTTTACAGGTATATTGAGTATCTGAAGTATTAAATGTGAATAGCACTGCATATGTTCTGATTTTGTTTTTAGAAGATATTATATTGATGTTGTCAAAACAAAAAACTGATCTATTTGATGATTTGATGAAATTTGCCAATCTGTACATATTCCCCTCATTTTTATGTAATGAAAAATAATGAGTATTGCAGAGAAACTCTTATAATTGTTGAGTTTTCAGTTCCCTGAGAAAACAAAACTCTAGAAAAAACCAGTGATCCCTTGTTAGCAGACATGTTTGTGGACTTTATATTAGGGGGAAAAATGTTTGAGTTTTTAGTGAAATTACCACTTTCACTGTGTTTGTCTTGGGAGGTAACAGGTTCTTTCTAACCTTTGTTTAAAAAAGGTTTGATTTTATGATTGTGTGAGGAAATATATATCTTATTTTAAACATTTTTGGAAATAAATGGCAGTGACCAGCTTTATTAAGTGGAAGCCTCAAATGCAGTTGTAAATATTGCAGGTAAAGGCCGACAGTTTTTGTTAAGGCCAGCTTGTAGCTTCTGCTCCTTCAGCAGCAGTGGGGAAAAGAACAATTCTGTATAATTTACTAAGTACTAAAAAGGAGGATAACTTGAATTGTTTAATCAGAGGAAATAGAGAAAGTAGAAACTCTATTAGAGGATCAGAATGCTGTTTCTTACAAGAAGTGATAATTTCTCTCATTTTATAATCATCTTATATTTTATGTAAGTGGGAATCCTCACATCTATATATAAACACCTAGAAGTTGTTGCATAATCTAAATAAGCTGTATAGAAAGTGATGAGAAAATGACGTTTCCAGAATGTGGCTCATCCTACATATTTAAATCCCTATTGACAATCTTCTGACAAGTCTTTAAACTGAAAAGCTTCATATTTAAATTGTCCAGCAATTTGTCCTCAGTTTCGTTCCCTATCAGTTTCAAATATAGTCTCAGGTTATTACATGGTTGGCAGGAATATGACTTGCCAAAGCGCTATAGCAAACAACGTTTATGGGTCAGTGAACTTTCTCACTTTTACAGGCACACTGCGTTGGGAAACCAGTTTAGCTCATTTTCCTAAGCACACAGTACAACTCAAGTGTTTGGAGAGCAGTTTTTCAAAGAGAAATTGGCAGGAATAACAGTTGCATCCAAGCCTCTTTTCTACTGCCACATCCACTTAAACTTCAAAACAAGTTCTTAATGAGTTTAATCATATTTAAGATTTTAATCTTTTCAACATTACTACAATTGCCTTTGGCAAAAATCAGTAGTACACTGAGCTCCGCATGACTCAGACTCAAACCAGGTTTTGTGTATTCAATTCTTTGTGAATCACTATTTCTTTAGACAAGCCGTTAATTTTTCTGTGGTTTTGCACCATTAATTACGTTATTGTGTATGTGATTATAGAGAGTATCTAAGAAATGGTAGTGACAGTTACAGGGATATTCTCCACCTAGTCAGGATAAAATTGAAACGTATCCTCTCTCTTCTTATCTCTCTACAGGCTGGCACAAAAGACGAGTGGGTTTTGGGGTCCTTTCTTGAGGATATGTATGTATTCTTGCTGGGTTGAATAGTCAGAAGAGGAGATTGTGGCCTATTATGTCTCAAATAATAGCTTTTTTGATTCTCAAAGGTCTTCCCTTAGCTCAGCTTCATGCCTACAAATAACATACTTTTTGACTTTGCGAACATCAATGGTAGGTCTACGATAGTGTATTCTATTCTCTGTTCCTTGCACGTTCCTCACGTATGCCTGTATGAAATGTGAAAGATTCTGCAAACCTTAGTCATGGGGAACAATACCATATTATACAAGAATGCTTCTATGAATTGCAAGTTCTCTATTCTGGAAAACAATCTAAAAATAATCACTTTTGCTCAATCACTATGGTTCTAGAGTACCCTAAAGGTACGGAGGAACTTAATATTTCCTAGAAAAAATCATTCTTTCCATTCCATAATTTGCATCATCAGTTGGAAGTAAATCCTGAACTGGTATTAGTCGATTCTCTGCTTCTAACCTAAAAATTATGAAGAAACTTTGAAAAATGAAATGTGTGATCCATGATGAGATTAGATTTAGTTTACATTTCTGAGATTCCTGATTTCAAAGAAAGAAAAAAATGGCCTTTAGAAATGTGAATTAACTCCTGTGATCTCACAGATCTTTAGCGTGAAGTGGAATGATGGCAGCTTAAATAAGAATTAGTAACACTTAGTAATTATTTCATGGTTCAAACTCCTTTTTGCATATTTTTATTGCATTTTTTTCTCAGTGATTAGACATTTCAGCTAATTCTTTAGGTAGAATACAGTGTAGGTACATACACTCTGTAACCACAACAAAACTGTGAAAATCACTTCTGAAGAGCACTGATGAGCTATATTTAGACTCAGATCTTCCCTATATGTTCAGCTGCATTTTTAACACTCAGCTGAATTTCAGCTAATGACTTGTGCCACATTTACTGTGTTGCATTATGTGACATAATGTGTATATGTGTCTCCGTGTGAACACTTATGTTTGTATCTATAAACACCAAACTGCGCCGGTCTTATTCCGAGAGTTATGGGACAAAGTATGAACTCCTCTCTCTACATATATCGTACTAGAGAAATGAAGTGGCCAACAGCTTTCTTATCTTTCATTCCCATATCAAGGGACCAAGTGTACATATACAGCTGAAGAGTGGGATGGAAATTGAAATAATAATCTTGAACTTAGAATAGAGCTTGTAGTCTGCAAACTGCAGCTAAGAGAGGAAACGTCATGAGATTTTCAGTCAGCGTCCCTTGCTTACTCCACTGGTAAATACCAGTTTGTTACCAGTGCTTTTCAGTTTAAGTATGTTACTTCACAATGTCATGAATTAATTTTATTTTTTAGTCACTACATGACTAAACTTGAGCAGGCTACAATCCTGACAGAATATTGAGTCCAAACTATAGGAATTCAGTTTTAAAAATAATTGTTGGAAACCTTTTAAGTTCAAATATTTGCATTATTTATCTAGCTCAAATGAAATAATTTATTCTGCTAAAACCAGCATTTACTTTGTAATAAGATTAGGAACTGCTCTAAATTTGGTAAATGGACTCTCAGAAGGGACTTGACCTTTCGTGCAATTTTGTACCTGAGATTCTTTTATTACAGTAGACAGGTTTGCACAATAGCTTTTCAACTACACAGTTTGTATGAGTAAGTGCTATACAGTGTGCCTGCATTTAATGCAGAGCTAAAATCAAGAGAGTAATTTTTAAATCGTGACCTTGTTGGCCCTCTGGAATGGGAGATCTTTAGAATAGTTACTGACTTCTAAGACACTTACAGATTCTTTCAGTGAGCTGTTTTGGGTGATTTTAAATGGAAAAATACTCAGAATATAAAGAAAATATATTTCAACAGAACACGTTTTCAGGAGCATGCACATGTGTAAAAATAGAATTAAAGAGATATGCCTTGGACTTTAAGCAGGAAGATAGGCCAGAAGAGCTGCTGAGCCTTCTAACCCAAATGATTTTGGGTTAGATTCTGTGATTTCACACTTTTAGATCATTAGCTTCAAATATAGACTTAAATCTAGCAAGGGATTTAGTATCTAGTTCCTTTGACAGTGGACTTGAAATTCCTGTTTATTCTTTTACTAATTTACCAGCCAACTATAACCTTTCTCCCTTTCCCTTTCTTACATTCTTCTCCCTATCTCTTGCTCACTTCTTTTAAAGATACAGCTATTTGGTTTTGATTATTAGTCTATATAGTAATTAAAAATTAGTATATTTTCCATATTAAAAATATCACCCTTTTCCATTAATGTGCACATTTAACAAAATTTCTGGTCAAGTATGTGCAAAACTACATGCTAGATGTTTTTGAGAGGCAGAAATCTTTGCCTCTATACACACTGTTTTATTTATAGTGAGAACAGCATAGGTGACCTGTAATTCTAGTTGCTTAATAGTTTACTTTACTGAAATGCTTTTGTGCTTTGATTGTATGCTAGACTTCTATGACGATTAAAATAACTCATGAATGTAGTAGTAATGTGTGATGGGAAAGGAGAGTATCTTGGCTTGCCTGTTATTGATCATTGCATATGTAACAATATCCAGATTCAAGAGAAACCATATCCTGAGAGAATAAATACTGGAAGTTGTAATTTCAAAATGACAGATTGTAATCTGCACATCTGAAGACTGTAATCTGTTTGCCTGACCAAAATTAGTACACAGGTCGGTTGTACACATTTAGTTTAGAAGAGACACTGGGAGTTGATTCAAATAGGGGTCTTTTTTTGGTTCCTGCTTCTTCTCTATCCCAAGGGAAATCGCTGTCTTTAGCTTTTTCCTCAAACAAGCCTATTTTGTTTTCATATTGTTGTTGAAAACAGAAAAGTGTAACATGCATGCAAAATCTTCTGGCCAGCCATGCTGACAGCATGACATTTACATTATAGAATTTTAATAATGTTCCTAAATCAGTTTTATTTTCAAGGCCACTGCTAAATCAGGAGATACTTTCAAACATCTCTCAGTCACTTCTTGCGAAGGTACAGCTCTTTTTGGAATGAAAAACTCAGTATTCCATTATAACTCCCTTAAACTACTGTATGCATCTAAATAAACAATTATGAGAGATTCATGAAGCAGCATCAGACAGTTACTGCTGCAACATAGAAACAAGACTGTTGGCATGTAATCAAATTCAAATTATATGCACATAAATAAATGGCATATTTTATTAAATGAGTAATTTTTTATTTATTTATTTCTAGAATGATTTAACAAGTCATGAAATATTTAACATGAGAGATAATGGACTTCCTTATGTGGAAACTTTTGCAACCCTTCACAGAAGGAAAGGCTGTTGTTACGTTCTCTAAAAAAGTGGATCCTAAACTGGTTGAGTCACGCTTATTTGACATCGCTCACAGTGCAGACTGTTGCTGTTTGAAGACAATCCAGCTCTGAGCTGTAATTATGATGACAGATCTATTCGTGTTTGTTGGTGCTGAGGATAGACAGCTGTTTTCACATGCTGGCTTACAAGTTGACAACTGCAGTCGCAACAAATGCTTTTGATGTTCATACATGACAGAAATAAAAAGATCAAGCATCACACATATAATGTCCCATTCTCCTTCTCTTTATCTTACTCTTGCATCCATAGAAACGTAGGTCATGAAGGAACTTGGAGGGATTTACCAGATCAGTTTTAAGGCAGAGTCATGGTTACTCAAAGAGCAGCAATCTATGATGTTTTGTCTCAGTTTACAAAAGGAATGTTTTTCTGGATGAGGTCCGGACTGATTTTCCAATAGGTAGATTCTTTTCATGATTTTTGCTCCAGGATTTCCTTGGCCTAGGTTAAATCTGTTGCTAAATACTAATAGCTTCCAATTAAGTCCTGATTGTAGACTTCTTATTCTTTCTAATGATTCACTTCTCCACAGTGATGTCTGATTTCAACTGAAAATCTTTAGATGCTACTCTGCTCAGACTTTCTCTCTGCTTACCTTGCTCTTCCAATATATCAGTCACTCTTCACTCATATTTTATCTTCCACATGCTTAAAGCTAGACCTATTACTCTGTGCAGAGCTGTGCACTAAATATTATGGAGAAAGACATAAGCTACAATTTATTGGCCATCTACAGAGACACCCTATTAATTTTTTTTCAACAAGTAAAAGTAACAACTCTATTATCCTTTAATTCATACTCTGGTGATTCATTCATGCTCAGTAGCTTCTCTGTGTGTTTTGTAGATCAGACCAATCATGAAATACATATGTTTGTATGGTGGGGAGTGAGACCTGTTTTTTGTGAAAAAAGTTTTCCTATAATTTCATTAAAAAAATTAAGAAATCAGGATGTATGATTTTACTAGATACAACTCTGATGAGTATTGGTTTTGTCTATGGCACTACCACCAGGCTATTGTTATCATCACATGTATTCAAATGACATTTTATTTCCTACTCTGCATTTCTGAACAGCAGGCTACTTTAGCTACTGCAGAGTCACATCCACAGAAAAGGGACAGATGTTCCACATTTTTCTTTATGAAACTGAAGAACTTTTCAAGTTCACTAGCTAAAATGCCACCAAAGAATCAGATGGAAACATTGTACAAAGATGACATTGTCCTAAAGAGATGAAGAAAATGTACTATTTAAATCACCAGTGGCACTCACAAGGCATACTTGATATAATTAATAATTGTATGCTCAACAGGCACACGTAGTAAAAGATAGTCAGTTCCTTCCTACTACTCTAATAATGGGAGATTACATATAGATTTCTGTTCAAAGAGAGGATACAAGACTGTTGCCAACAACTGTAAGAGAGAGAAAGAGGATGAGAAAGTTTAATTAACAAGTACTACCCAGAGAGATATTTTGAAGAAAGAATGACTCATAGGATAATAATGCAACTTTGCCAGTGGCCAGGATAGGGAGGAAGAATATAAAGGAACAGCTCGCTTTTAATGAAGTAGGTTTAGTTGCTGTATCTTTAGGAAGTTGAAAACATACCTTTGTTGCTGTCTTACTCATATCCCTGCTGTATGTTCCTAGTTTTGTTAAAAAAACCCCAAACCAACAACAAAAAAAAAAAAGGGGGTGGGGTGGGGATTAGGGGTTGGGGAAGAGCTGTTTTCTCTACTACTGTCTGGCAAGGACAAAGAGTCTGAGATATATCTTCTGCAATAGAAAGAATTCTTTGTGCCAAAAATAGTGTCAGTAGAAAAATAAAGTCAGAATAAAATAAAAATTTTGCCAACAATTGCCTCTCAATCCAAAGTTTTACATGCTTTTCTAGAGTTACAAGCTTTTTTGAAAGTAAATTTTCAAAGGTGCTTTTCTGGTACCACTGATACCACTGGACTGGACTGGATCTTTTATAACTTTACCAGAATACTGTTCTGATGCAGACTGCAGCCTCATTAGAGCTCTTTATTTATTCATATCACTTCAGTAGAGGACATTTAATTAAAATCTCAGAAGTTTGTATTCCTCTGTGTTCTTAAAGCATGGACTTCAGTGGAGCTAGGATGTTTCTTGAAGTATCCTGAGAAGTCATGTATCAGCTACAGTCAGAAACATACCAGAAACAAATCACTTTGAAGCTATTACTCGCTGCGTTGACTTGTAAATTCATCATAAAAGAGAAGTTATTTCTCAACAAAATTGTGCCAACCCATTTTCATTGTGGCATCTTCATATGTATGCCAGTTCCAGCTTCCTTTGGCAAAAGAAATTAGAGATGGAGTAACCTGGCAACAAATGAAGTTGTTCATTGTACTGCCTGAAGAAGAAACCGGGTTTTACCTAATGAGGCTGGATGCAGTGCTTCATTTGGCAGACTGTGATCACGTTAGGAAAAATGTTTGCTCAAGATTAACAAAATGGTTTGTAGCAAGTGTAAACAAATAGTTTCTCTGTTATTTCTCTGCTATTCTCTGTTCCCTGTTTAAGGCAGCAGTTGTCTATTCCAAGAACTTAATATATACTTAAGCAGTGAGATATTTCAGACACAGCTGATGGTACTGAAAGGAAGGAAGACTTCAACAAGAACACCCTGGAAAATGAAATCTGTGGTGTAATAGTTGGAACAAATTAATTTCCACCATAGATGTGAATGAGTTCTCTGAATTTTGATACTGCAGTGACTTGGCACTTCATAACCATCCTCAACTTCTGTAGAAACTTAGTGTTCAGATTAGGCTCTGCTTGAAAGTGGCTCATCTATGTGATAAATGTGAATGGGCACTACTAAACTGTAATGTATCTTCTTTCCAGCAGTCTTTGGTTGTAATGCTTTATATTTGTCCAGCATCACCAAGGTCAAATAACCATCTTACCTCTTTTATCTGAATATTTTTTTATGCTCTGGCACTTGTGCTGTCCAACGACTACCAGAAAAGTGGTTTAGTGCCCCCAGAAATCACCATTTCTGTTAAGGTGTCAGTTTAGTAACACAATGTGATATAAGACAATGTCTCTAAATTGATCAATACCTACAACATATTACAATATAGCTTCTATTATGTCATTCTGACACACGTCAAGCATGACCTACTCTGGAAAGCAAGAGATGGAAAAGAACTCATTTATGTCAAGTAGATCTCATGTCTCCTGAAAAGAAATCAAAAGTTTCAGCCTTTGTAAATATGCAAAACATGAAGCAAACTACCCTGATAGGTATGATAAGTATTTTAAGATATTTTCTGCAACATATTATATGTTGGAATATACATATTAATAATATTTTTTCTGTGCAACATTCTGTTGGTTTATCTAACTTAATTTTTTCACTTTTCAAAATAGCATGCAGCATTAAGTTGTATTAATATGCCATATACAGGTGGTCTGCATGTTGTGCAGAAAGAAAAGCTTTTAAGATTTTAAATAGTAATAAATATTTTAAGTGAAATATGAAAAAATGGATATTGAAAATAGGGTATTTCCCTACAATTCTGTTTCCCACTTACAAATCTTGAAAAGAAGTAAAATGAATGTTATTAATTTATTGTAGCAGACATGGCTTATTTGGACCCCAGGAAAGCTTGAAAGAGAGAACTAGGGTTGTGGGACCAAGCTTTTATAATCGCAGCATCAAAAACCTGAAAGGAAAGCTTTTGCTCAAAGCTGTTATAAGATGTATAGATTTATTGATAAACATGAATCAAATGAAGCTAGATATATGATGTCTTCATGTTTTCAGTCTGATTTTGTTTTTAAGAAACAGTATTATGACCAACATGCTTCAAGAACCGGAGAAGTAAGTAAAAATCTAGTAATGGTCTCTATGCTGCTCATCAAGCAGTTCTTTGGTGAGTTGGAATTCTTATTGAGACTTTCTGATGACTTTTTCCCCCTTTTTTCATTACTGTTAATCCCAAAGTCACAACTGAGGGAAATCAGAAATTTGGTCTTGTTTGGAGGTGCTGAAGTAGTATTAATTACTGTATTAAAGGAGAAGAATCTTATATGTTAAATTGCAGAACATAGATGAGTAAGTTGGAGAGTTCAGGATAGTTATGTATTGACAAATTGTCTTGAATTTCAATATTTTTATTTTTTTCTTAAAGACTTCAAAATTTATCTCAGGAACAGCATCTGGAGCTGCTAGATATTTCTACTTGCTCCTCATTCAGTTTTTGTGTCGTAAGACCACACTATAAAGCTCCCTACTGAAAAAAGAATAGAGTATGTAAAGCAGAATGTAGAGCTAAATAAATAATGTATAGCAGGGGGAGAATGAGAAGGTCTCACTTTTTTGGTAGTTCTGTCTTTCTGTGTTCAAACATAATATCAAAGAAGAAATACCTCAGTGTCTCCAGCATATATTGAGTGGTGCATAGGGATACAGGTTCATTATTGAAGATATGGGAGAATATTATCTCTTTGAAATATGAACTCTTGCTCTTCTTTATTTACTATCTAAATGAACTTACAGCAGCTTTCATTTTAATTTATTAGAATACCTTAAAGAGGAGAGGGTGTGTAATATATTAATTTATTTTAAAAATTGAAAAGTCTTGTAGTAGCCTCTGTATGTTCAGGAGAAGAGAAGCTGCATAGTCTGAAATATCATTATTTAATGGAAGAATTTTCACTTAGTTCCAGTCTGTTTAGCTTACTTTTTCATGAGCATCTTGGTCCCTGTTTCTGGAGCAGGCTCTGTATTAGTTCTACTGCTGCTACAGATAGGATCAGTAGACTATAAAAGCACAGTAAGCACAGAAGTGCTGAAACAGTGCAGCATGTAAATATAGAAAATACTAAATTCAGTGAAGCCAGAATATACTTCACAAATGTGTAATATCCACTTTTTATGTGTATTTTTATGTGTATTTTTATATTACAAATGTGTAATATCCATTTTTATCCGTGACTCCTGCTGTGTCCCAACACCTCACATTCCGAGAGACTTCAGTGTAAACAATGTTGAAACTTTTTGCTTCTCCTGTGGCTGTAGTGACTCCTGTCTCCTCAGCCTGAGCAGCTCAGCTGCAACCCTACCTTTTGGAAACACAGGTGTATGGGCTGGGGTGCTGGGGCTACTGGGAAAGTGCTCCAGGACCTTACTTTAGAGTCTTGTAATGACCTGTGGTGAGGAATGCTGTTTCATAGTTTCCTTAAATGACATTAGACCCAGGATGAGATTAAATGCATATAAAAGTATTTGTTCCTAACATTCAGAATAAACAAAGTTACAAGTTTATACAAAAATATAAACCATATAAAATGTAAAAAGTCCTACATTACCCAGTGTTCAACTAGTTGTATTAAGAATGGTTTTCTTTTCCTCATTCCCCTGAGTGTAAGGGACCGGGTTTGGAAAGCCAAAACTCTCTTGGAATTTAATCTGGTGAGGGATGTGGTTCTTTAGATGTATTATCAACAAAAGGAAGACTAGGGAAAATATGGTCCTTCTACAGAATGAGGTGGGAAACCTGGTAACAGAAGACATGGAGAAGTCTGATAGAGTCAGTAACATCTTCTCCTTGGTCTTTACGGCTAGAGTTTTGCCCTCAGGAATCCCAGGTCCTCAGAGACTATCTGGAAAATCTTGAGCAAGGAAGACTTCCCCTTGGTAGAGAAGCATCAAATCAATGGATGTACATAAGTCCAAGGGACTTTATGGGATGCACTCATGAGCATTGAGGGAGGAGCCTGATGTACTTGCAAGGCTATTCTTAATTATTTCTGAAAGGTTGTGGAGACTGGGAGAGGTTTCTGATGGCTGGAGAAGTTTTACAGTCCAGGTCTCGATCTTAAAGACGTCTTGTTAACAGTAGTTAGCAAAAATGAGGCATAGTCACTTTGAGTATGTAGAAAATTGGTACTTTCTTTTGTGTGACAGAAGTTACATATAAAAGCATGATTTACTGCTTTTTATTAATTTGAAGTTGTGTGTGATTTTTGTAGTAATGTTCTACTAGAATACGTAATTGCAAAGGGTTAACATTGCATTTATAACCTTCATGTTAATATTACCTGAGCTTGTATCCTTAACATTTCCCTCTATAGTACTGTGTGTGTAGAAGAAAAGAAAGTATTAATGTTTATTAATATTTCAGTAAAGAAAGTTGTTCTTACTGAGTGAATTTTAACACAAAAGAAATTGGTAAAAACCATAAGAGAAATCAGAGGGTCCATTATGTTTTCTATCATGATATTTATTGTTTTGTGCCATCTAGTGGACTCTGCGCTCAGTATCAGCTTTTAGTAAACGCAGAACTTTAAAAACATTAACAGATGCTATTGTAATATGACTTTTGCATGTTTTCTTGATACATGATTGGATAATGGAAGATCTCATGATGATGAATAGGATAAGTTGCCTTGTTATACACTGTAAGATAGAAGGAATTAAACAAACTTAAATAACAAATGTTCAAAATGTTATTACTAATTTGAACTGATTCCAGGATTTAATTTTTTTCAGTGTTACATATGTGTTTGTTCATAGTTTGGCTGAAAAATTGACTATGAATAATGAGCCACTGAAATAAGTAAGCTGACCAGAAATAACTTACAGCAAGATAGCATTGTGTGGAGTGTTTAAGGATTATAATATTATATAAAGAAGCATAATTGCAGTTTTGGGATTTGACTGTCCTGAAGAAATGTTGTTGCCCTTCAGTGCAAATTTATTTATAAGGAGAATGTTGCTTTTTTAATGGAAGAAAAATAATCTGCCTCTCATTTGCTGGACAAGGAGAATTCTAATATCTTAGTAATGTTTAATCTGTAACGTTGGTCATAAAATGTAAGGTTCTGTGATTAATTTGTGTCCCCCCTCCAGTGTTATTGGTTAACAGCTTTTGTGACAGACATATTGACATTGTGATTTATCCAACACAGCCATTCACATATTTATCCATTCAGGTGCAGAATTGTCTGTAGTAGATCTCTACAGCAGTAAGTTACTGCTTCTAGAGTAAAGTAATTGCAGCAAATGGACTGAGACAAACATTTCTGATGGCTGATGAAGAGTATCACAGAAATAAAGCAAGAACTTCCCATGTACAATGCTGCCAGTTGTCAGTCTTTATAGTGGATCTTTAATCGTCGAACCTTATATCTTGTATGACTGTCGTTTTGTCATGGAATTCATATATTGAAAATTCAGGAAATTACATTTTTGGTTTTGTAGTCACTGAAGATATTGCACTTATAGTCTTGTGGATCAAAATGGAATATGTTGAAATAAGTGTAACCTGAAGTTTGGAAAAATAGGAAAACTTGAGGGGAAAAAAACCCACCTCAATGTTCATTATTGTTAAAAGTAAAGATTTAAAAAAAAAAATCCATGGTTTTATGATTTGGATTGGCAATATTGCACATAACTCTGGCATGGCATATCTGAATGCAGGAAATTTGCCTTCTGGCAATTTATACCAGCCATGAATGGAGCTGCCAAATATGTTATTTTCTGGAGTTCCACTGGATTTGAACCTGCCAAACTATTTTTACTAGTAATTCTGATTTTAAATCACAGCTCCAAAGGAAAAGGTTAATTGGTCCTCTATAAAATCTAGTCTCTCACATAAGCAGTTGTGACTAGCAAATTGAGATGTTTTATAATTTTCTGTTAATATAGAAGTACCAATCCTCTGCTACATATGAATCTTACACCTGACACAAAGTATAAGATATTAACAAAGGGAACAACCAAACAAACCCCAATCCCAAACTCCACTGGCTTTTACAGTGAAGGATTTACAGAAGTAATAGTAATGACTTGAAGGACATATGTTCCAACAAAAACAATATTGTTTGCACTGCTGTCAAGCTGTTGAACCATAAAAGCCAGGTTTAACTAAAAAGGAAATCTACAGAGGCCTCTTCCGCTGAGTTGTATTACACTGTGGTAACAGACTGAGTTTTAATGTTAGTCTGTAGATGGGGGCAACTTGAAACACAGCACCATTGTCAAAAAAGAGCACATGCTTTGTTGCCGTACCTGTGCCTCTTTGTAACAGTAGAGGTTTTACGTCAGAGACTAACGTTTCATTTTATTAAATATTTACCAACAATCTATTGGCCATATGTCATAGTTTGCATGGTGACAGACTCGGTATTCGTCACCTTTTCAAGACGATTCTGTTAAATCTGCAGTGTTATACAAGTCCACAAAGCCCTTTCAGTAACCCAGGGTTTTGTTCTTTATGCCGTCTTTGCTAAGCTGGCGTCAGTATCACATTTGAGCTCTGTTGACATGGTTTTCAGGAATGAGCTTTTCAGGACTTTTCTGGGGGGTACCATGGAAGTTGTCAGACTTCCTTTCCCAAGTACTATTTATCTGACAGTACTTGTCTTCAAATATTTTCTAAATGCAGAGACACTTTCCATATGGAAACATTCTATGTCAAATATTACAAGAATATTTAAAAGACACATTCCGCTCTTTTGCTGTGAGGATTATTTACCAATGTGGTTCATTTTATATATTGTTGCAGAATAATCAACTAAAATGATGGAGATTATCACAGGTTAAATTTTTATAACGTTCATATTTCATGTACAAGGAGAGGGAACACTCAATATACTTGTTAAAGCTTAATGCCAATTCTGTTTAATATACTATAGTTTCAAGACCCTCACTTATTTTGTCTCAGTTGAATTATTTTCCATGTTTTCTGATGCAGAATAATTTTTATTAAGACAGTAAAGTTATGGTAGTAGCAATTACAAATAATTGGAAGTTATTAACAGCTTCTAATGTATGTAATTCCTTAGGATGTATTTGTGATATAAATGGGTATGTCTGCATATTGTAATGATGAAAAACAGTAACATCTCATGATAAAACTGTATGTTGTTATAATTAAGAATGCCAAAATATAAGTTATGAACAACAAGCAACAGATAATTGAGATGAAGGAGAATATCTTTGATTACCGGAAAGAAAAGGAAGGACTTCAAGGAATAGGTAATTTTCCCTGATGTAGCTATTCAGAGTAAGTTTCTCACAATCATCGTGGTCTCTAATATTGTGTGCAGCATTGTGCCCCTCTCAGGTCAGAGTCGTGCTGCCTCCAGGATTGCAGCACGCCACCTAAGGAGATTTAAAGAGCCCTGCTGGTGAACACATTCCCCAGCTCTTTTCCCACCAGTACAGGTCCCTCTATGGCCGTGACACGGTCAGTGCAGTCACAGATCTATGGATGGAAGTAACTGGAGATCTGAGTAGTCTGTCAGACGGCGGTAACTCTCAATGTCTACCAGGTCAACACTTCACATTCATACACCTGATCCCTAGAAGATTATTTAGGGATAAAGAGTTCCTTTTGTCCCATTGTCGGTCTGTATTGCAGGTGGAAGTTGAATTGGAAGTCAGGCTGACACATGTACTTTCATTTCCATTTCTTCAATACCTCGGTCAAAGCTGCTGAGTCAGCATAAAGGACTCAATAGTCTAGGTCAAACAAAGAGGGGGTAGAAACTGTACCATGAGTCACAGACAGAACTTCCCCAGACACTCAACCTCTTTAATTGTGGCTAAACACTAGACAATAAAGCAATTCTATGGTTTGGGGTTTTTTTTAAGCTCTGCAAGAGATGCTGTATAGAGTTCTTTTATGGAATGCAGTGAAATTAATTAGGAAATATTTTTGTGCAAGCAATATTTCAGTATTTATTTTCACTTTATAAGCACAAAAAATAGGAAGAAAATTATTTGAGAGGTAATGAGAAGTTGCTTGACAGTGCATCCATTCTAAATTCTTGCTAGAGAATAAAGCAGTGGCAACAGGCTTTTTCTGGTGGTTTTTTTGTTTGTTTGTTTGTTTGTTTGCTCTTTGTGTATGTGTGTTGTTTAATTGTGGTTGTTTGTTTCTTTGAGGTTTTTTGTTTGTTTTAGTGAGAGTATTGGTAAACTTCTGTAGAGCCTATGGACATTGAAGAAATAGCAATGTAAAATTAGTAGCCACTGAGTGACTGAGACATCATTAAAAAAAAACAGATAAAAATATTACTGCTACTCAGCTCTTTGGCCATCTCAACAAATCTGATTTTGATGCATTGCATGCTATAACCACTTGAATAAGCACATAGTAAAAATAGTATAACTGAAATTCTCCTCTGTTTGCCATGTTAGATTGTAAGGAAGCATTCTTACCAGTTAGATTTGTCCTGCCTTCTCTAGAAGAGAATGTTGTACCAGGACCCATTTGTAAGGTGTTATTTAAAATTGTGTTCTGAAAAAAATGTTAATTTGGATTTTATTTTAAACACACACCCCCCATCACCAACCAACCAAAACCCCCACAAAATCAACACTCATAAAATAGAGGTAAGGCTAAATGCCTTTTATTGAAAGCTTAATCAGTTGAAAAAAATTGAAATTTAAAAGGTTCATAACTTTGATTGTGACAAGAACAATTGATACTCCTTTTGATTATTAGTAAATTGATGTGAGTCATTATGTAACATCTTTCTAGAAAATATTCTTTACTGTTACCATAACTGTAGTGGTAGAAAAACTCAGGTGTTTTGTACTTTAAATGTTGAAAAGGGCATTTTGATATGTTTTTCACAGCCAAAGTGGGTAATATTTACAGAAAATGAGAAACATTTAAGAGAAGTCTGGGTAGTGAATCAGTCTGTATTGTAGTTGAGTATCACCAACCTCGACAAAAAATTACTGTGATTCTAGTTATAGAGTAAGTTTGTGGTAACCCTTTCATACAGGTGTTAATAGGATATGACAGGTACTTTATAAAGACAGTGGATCAATAGTTTTGGTAACCATTAATGGTTACCACAGTAATGGTGTGTACCTCCCTGCAAACTGAACAGTGGTGTCTAAATTTTTCTTTTGGAGTTTACTGTTAATTAACTAGCAGATTAAATACTTAGCAACTTAGTTGATCAGTTTTAAACCATGAGGAGAAAAGTACAACATTTAAATGAAAATGTCCTTATTTAATTAAGAAAAGTGAATTAATATCCTTAGCATATCTGTTTTGTGTGGATGGAAAAAGTCACTAGCTGCAAAAAACTAAAGCAACTGAATCAGTTAAAATACTGAGCTTAGCTTGGGAACTGTGCAAGGCAGGCTTGTTCCTCACCCTTTTTAAACTACAGAATGATAGCAGGTAAGGACCTGACTCAGAAACAAATGTTGTGATGGAACTAAATGTTCTACAGACTGTCTGTGGTGCTTGGGTCAGGTAAATGTTGCTAGAATTGTGTTAGTAAAACTGACATGGAGCGCTCTCAATGCAATTGGGGGAAAAAAATTATCTCCAGGATTAATGTACAGATCTATAAAATGAAAGAAAAATGTAACTTGTGGAAAGTGCTAATTTTTCACATTATATTCCGGAGCAAAATTACTGATATACAGCTTTTCATCAAGCTGTATATCAGTATTTTGCTCCGGGGCGGGGGGGGCGTGCAGGGAAAGGTCTACCCAGCAAATGTAAATCTGAAAACCACTGTTTTAAAACTGGTTTTTATTTTATATTAAAAAAAAAGGGAAACCCATCAAAAACAGAAGGTTTTTTGCAAAATTTCCTTTCTGATGGAAGACTACTCTGAAATCAATAATAAATCCAAAATACCACAATGTCTACCAATTGGTTCCCTGCAGTATCTACCATGAGCTCGATATCATTTTTCCTATTGTCTGAGAAAACATATCTTTAAATTCTCTTCTTGCTCACTGAGCTTCTTTTCTCTATGTCTGAAGCCCTTTTTTAGTATGCTGAATTGCTTGTGAATCCTCAGGGCTTTGTTTCTTTAGCTGCTTAATCTTTAGAGATAGCTGATGAATATTGCCACAGGTAATCGGAGGCATTCTCAGCTGCTTGCTTCTCTCAGGCCGTGACTAGAAGCCCTAAGGAGTGGGCTGGGCAGAGCTCTTCTCCTGGCTGTCTGAGACCCAGGTGTTTCGTGTTAGGAGATGCCCCTGGGAAAGATGAAAGGTATGTGCCCTGAAAGGGAGGGGGAGTAGAGGAGGTAGTCTGCATAGGATTGATTGCAGACCAGGCTGTGGCAGCTCTGAGGAGGAGGGAGGGGCAACATGCAAAGTCATTCAAGATAATAGTTAAAGTAGGAGTTTTATTAAACCCTTGAGCTAGAGGGAGAAGTTTATGGCCCTGGGTAGGACAATGTACTTACTGCTTTGTTACAGAAAGAGAGATGTAGTTACTCTGAGACAGTTGAAAGTGAGGTAGTATTAATTTTAAGGGGTTTGAGTAGAAGTAAGCTGCTTCCAGAATTCAAAAGATACCTGGAGGTCTGTATGAAGACAGGAAAGAGTGCCCCAGCTTGGTGCTTATCTGCTGGGAAACAGAGTATTAGAACAATTCGTCTTCCCCTATTTCATTCATTTCTGATGCCCACAGCAATCAATGAAGGACAGAAAGACTTTGTGTATGCCAGGTGCACAATTCAATAATCATCCTCCCACAAAGGAAGTTCAACTCCTTCTTTGTTGCCAAGGCTTAGGGAATAGAGTGTACAATGAAGTACAATAGCTTTCTTCATAAATTGTATGTCTGTATCAATCTATAACTGTGTAGTATAGCATTTCTGTAGCCGGAAGAGTGAGTAGCTTTTTCCAAACCTTTAAGAGCTATTCCAAATCAATTCCTAAGTGTTAGAGTGATTCAACCTTCACCTTCTCTTCCAGTGTATGAAAAGTCAGCAGCCATGTATGCTTTGAGTTTGTGCCAAAGGCTTTTATGATGGAGAAAATAGCAAGGAAAAATGGCTTCATGGCTGTTGCATATAAAAAAGACCTTGGAGATTTTGTATGGGAAGGATTAGTTGTCTGCAGGGTACAGGAAAGATTTGAGTTAGAAAGTTACTGGAAGCTGTTGCTCTCTGAACCCATCTTACCTCAGCCCCAAATTTTCTGAAGAACTGTTTGCAAAAAAGTACAGCAGTTCAGCAGTGTGAACAATTAATATTCAGAACCCTTTATTCTTTCTAATATGAAGAAAAGGATAATAGAATATTACTAGCATTTGCTATGTGTCATTCATTCAAAACTTTTTTTTTGTTTTGGTTTTGTTTTTTTTTTTCAAAAAAGTGTGACAAAAGTCTGAAGTATAGAAGGATAAAACAAAATTACAAAATACAAACTTTCAGAAACATACAAAATGTTGCATATTCCTATTAATACGCAAATTCATTTCAGGTTTCCACAAATAACAAGCAACTTAAACCCAATTATTATTATTTCTGCCCTTTCTAGAATTCTATAAAAAGTCTTCACAACATGCAACAAGGAAGTCTTGCCATGCTCATGTTGATTTAGAATGCTAATGTGCAAATTACTTGCCATTGTCTCGAGGGAATTTGGATTCAAGCTATGAAATAGTGGGTGAACCAGCATTTGTTTCCTTCCCCAAACAGGGGATGTTTTGCATTATTGGCATTTATATTTTGAGAGAGTCTATGCCTGGATGGACGAAAAAGGTTCATTTAATTAGCTTAGAAGAGTCACTGTGAAGCCAGGTTATTTTTTCTTGTAATCTAAGCCATAGATAAATCTTCAAGGCAAAGAATGATATCAGAGTCTACATCTGAATTTTATTATTAGATTTTATGATAATGTGTTAATGTGAAGCTTTCAGTTCAAATATCAGAGAAGCTGAAATGAGTGAAATCTAGACCTAATCTAAGGTCCTCTGTTTTCAGGCTGTTGAGAGAAGTACGAGTTGTAAGGTAATGTGTAATTTTCCCCCTTACAGACATGGGAACTGTCATTATTTGTTTAAAGGGAAAACCACCAACAAACCTAAGACTACAAGCCAGAAAACCATACAGCAAAAAATTATTTCCCTGAAAAATGTCATGCTGTGATAATTGTAGCCTCCTGAGAATGGGGCTTAATAAAAGAATTGTTGACAGACTTTTTGCAATTGGGTACTTCAGTTCTTCATTTTGTTTTATTCCTAGACAGGACAAGTATCTGTTTCAAGAACTTAATTCATAAATTGGGCTGCTTTGAAATGTTCAAGTCTAACAAAATATGCTAACATAATAGAACCTTTATTTGTAGAATCAGATAAAGAATATTAATAATGGAGTAGCTTGCAATCCTTTATTAAACACAAATCAGAAAATATAAATTCCTTTTTCCAAACATTTTTTTTTTGCCGCATTCAATACTTGCTTGTGGAAAGGAAGTTTCTATATGTTTTTAGAACTCTGTATGTGTGTATCTGTATATTTTAACAACTTCAAAGTTATTAGCAATTTATTGGTAGCTCTATGTATTGAAAAAATACTTTGAAAACAATTTTATCTTGACAGCAGTAATAACTTTTTGATATGATGCAGAAAGTTTATATTAACTATAATAAAAACACAGACATTATTATTTTAATTGTACATGTGACTCCTTTTGTTACTTGCTTGAACTAGACTGTAGTTGCCTGCAGGTGCTGTTGCTGATTTACTACACGTGTCTTTTCCATAAAGCATCGCTGATTTCTTGCACCTGGTGTAAATCTCCAGTGGAAGACAGAATTTGGGAGATTTTCTCTGCATGCAGTGGTAGTTCCCTGAAAAAGAACAAGACCAAAATGGAGATAAGTAAGTAGACTGATTTTTTTCTCTCTCTTTTTTTTTTTTAATAGTGAAGAGGCTTTTTTTTTTTTTGTGTGTATGTTTTAGTAGTATGTTGCAGTAGAGTGTATGGTGTAGATTTTCTCTAAGCAATGTAGAGTTGCTGGAAAAGTGATCTAGCAAAGCTTAAATGTAGTTTAGTAGTGGTTCACCTAGAAGAAAAAATCCTGAGACTACTTCAAAAGAGTATTTAAAATAAAATCTATAACAATCATTGCACTTTGTCAGTAGAAAGTAATTGTGCATTGCAATAGAAAGTTTCTACTTCATTGTTTTTTTTTTAAGTAGATTTCTGTGACTAATTTTGGTTTTGGTTATAGTAAAGCAGAATTATGACGTGTGCTTCTAAATTGTCCTTGACATTTATATAATAAGACTTGCAAACATTCTTTATGACTCTGGTTATTAAAAATGGTCTCTAAATAGAGACTGTGTTACATTATTTTAATCCAGCATGCCAGTTAATCCTAAAGTCACATGGAACTGCAGGGAAAAAAGACCTTGCCTAGGCAATGGTTGGTAAGAGATCAGCTGCAGGTGGGTGGGCATGGAGCTGCTTTACACTTTGTAAGATTGAAAGAGGCAGGGGTGCAGAAAACAGCTGGTAACTTGATGCTGTTAGCTATGTAGAGAGCTTCCTTCTTTTGTTCCTACACTGTAGGTGACATAAAAGGAAAGATGAGTTTAGGCTGTACTTGCATGTTGTATGCTTTATCTACAGCTGTTTAAGTCTCTTGTCTGGGGAAAAAAAAAAATCAGTATTTATGGTACCAAGGGTACAAGAGTAGTCATAATTGCAACCAGTGAGTCAAATTGCTGTATGGTACAACAGACTTGATCTCTGTGTGTATATGTGTATGCATGTAAGTAAACATATATTCGTGAAACTTCCCATTTCTGAAATTTTGTGTACAAAGTTTAGAATTCCAAAGTGCATGCTTTTGAAATGGATGCATTTTTGTGAATTCTGAATTAGTTTTGAATTTGAAAGAAATATTGAAACATTTTTTTTTCTTTAAACCAACTTTGATCATTTTAATAGTGGTAAATGATATTTAAGTTTACAAAAACTCCTGAACTATAGGAATTATTACTTGGAATACCGTATACAGTACCCGTTTGCCAACTTTATGACCAGAACAGTTACATCTTAAGGTAATTATAATAGACCATCCAATGTGCTCATTAAGGTGACCACAAAACTGACAATACTTGATTGTAACCCCTCATTTCAGTAGAAACTTAATTGGTATATTTTCTGTTCAGGTTCATTTGCATTGGCTGGAGCTTGAACCTGTTGATTCAGGCCTGATGTTTAGTTACACGCACTCTGATAGAAGATTGGACTCTTAATTAGATGTGAAAATAGGGTCCCTTCCAACTCAGGATATTCTATGACTGGTTGTCCAAAGCACCCAGTCAGCAGCCAGTACTGGGAAGGGCTAACATCACCACATTAATCTGCAGTTTCCACTCTAACTATGGGTTCCCAATGCTTATCATTCAAAACATCTGAAAAATAGGAAAGGTCAACATCACATGTTTGTGTTTTTACATATGACGTGTCCATAGCTGGGTGCTGGATTAAAACATTAAGATGAGTAACTCTTAGTTGCAAAGAAAAACGTTAATTATTGCAGCAATGAAAATTTGAACAGTTACTGGGGAAAGAGCTCATGTCCAAGCTCAGGGTTCTTACCTTCCTCTAGCACTTGGAATTAATTATGTAAGAGGACAAGGATTAAACAGATAGGCATGCCCAAGGGTCATTGTTCTTTTCCAAATTCTTTGTCATTAAACCAGTAAACTTCTACTGGATTCTGCACATATTGTTTTATATCTCAGTGTATGAAAAGCCCTCTTCAAAATATACTAGTTTGGAAGAAATGAAATTAAAAAGCAGTATTCAGTATTTAAACATAACAAAAGCTCTTAAGTAATGAAAATTGTTATAGTCTAAATGCTAAGTCTAAAACCAATTGCCTATAGATTCATAAGGGAGAAAGTACCATGGGCTACTGGAATTTCTTTAGTTAAGAGCGAGAGTTTCTGGCCAGTAATTTTTAGCAAATTGTAAATTATAATTACTAATGTAAGATTTTTCATTTTAATTCTGTTTCAAAAAAATCCACATCTCAGAATATTAATTCTCTTTGAGAATTGGAAAGCTTTTTCAATAACTTTTCTTTCTTGCTGTGTTATTAAGTTTACCATAGTCAAGTGCTCTTTGATGTCCGGAGCCTCAGCACTTCAAGATATTTTGCCACCTTTTCACAGTAGTTCATACAATTCTTGCGGTTAGTCAGCATAACACAAGGAGAGGTGAAATGTGATGCTGAGTAGAGTTCCTGGAAAAATATGACCAAGTGGCTAAAGAATTTAATTTATAAAAGAAAAACTTTGGCCTCTTAGCAATGAATAAGCAGCAAGACTGTAGTTGAAGATCTAGGGATAGGGACTAAATATTTTTCATTTTCTGTATGTTAAGCAAGTCACAGCTTTTCTTTGTAGTGTGACTTCTTGAAGCATCCTTAATTAAATTTATATGAAAACAACTGTAAGTGGAGAGTCTGTGTTCTCAGGGTGTATGTTTTCAAAGGCAGAAGGTTGTTTAAAAGCAGGCAATTTAACCACCCTGGACACTGGAAACTTGCATCATTTTTATGAGTGTCCCCCTCCCTTGTGTGACAGTTTTAATGATGAATTTAATGAGCAGTGCGTTCTTTGTAGTCTGGCAGTAGATATAGCTAAAAGAGAAATAGTTGATGTCCTGAAGGAGCTAAATGTGCAATCTGACTGAGCAGAAACAATTGAGTAAGTGTAGAGAGGCAATAGAGGAGCTGCAGATAGCTTAATAAGTGTCATCAATCAGAGAAGCAAGTACTGTACAACATACGTGGCATGGTGTTTGTGACCTGTCTGCTCTGAAAGGGGGATTAAGGGATGGATCCAATACTTTACCCTATTTGCAGCTGCAGGTAAAGGCATAATCGCCTTGGCTTTTTCCAAGTGTCTTAAGAGAAAAGTCTGAGATACTAGTGTTATCAGCAAACTAATGCTGTTTTAAGCAAAACTTGCTTGTTTCAAAATACTTTACAGGGAGATGAAATGGTGTACCCATAGATTCATAAATATGTGCTTTCAAATTTAAATCTGCTTCATGCATGTTTCTAATAGTGACAGCATATTTGTAGTTTCTGCCTCAATTTCTTCTGTGTGAGGAAATTTTGAAAGTGTCATAGATCGGATTTTCAAGGATTTGTATTTTCAGGCATGCAGATATCAGTGTCCTATAAGAATTTTCACATATTCTGTTAAAAAGGAAATGTAATAAAAGAAAATAAAAGTGAAATAAACTGGTGGAGTTGGTGTCCTGGGTTCAGCTAGGATAGAGTTAATTTTCTTTCTAGCAGCTGGTGTAATGCTGTGTTTGGGAGTTAGGATGGGAGCTGTGCTGATAACACACTGATGTTTTAGTTGTTGCCAAGCAGTCAAGGAGTTCTCAGTTTTCCATATTGCCCTGCTAACAAGAAGTGTGTGTGGGAGGGAGGGGGTGGTACTCAGGAAGCTGGGAGGGGACACAGACAGGACAGGTGATCCAAACTGGCCAAAGGGGTATTCTGTGGCAATTACATCATACTCAGCATAAAGGGGGGCTGGTGGGGGAGGATCACATGGCTCCAGGATGCATGGTTTGGGGATGGCCCAGCTTTGGGATGGGTTGGAGCTGTTCGGTTTGAGCTGTGCAGTTAGGTCAGTTTCTCTCTCTCTCTCTCTCTCTCTCTCTCTGCTGTTCTTTTCTCAACCCATGAGGTTTGCCTTTGGTTTTCTTTACACACACCCCCACCTGCATCACAAAGGAGACCTGAGAGTGGCCTTTGGTTTAGGCAAACAGCTGTGAACAGTTGGGTGGATCATTGGTGGTGTAAATGCTTCTCCCATTAGAAGCTAATTAAAAGAGTGTAAACAACTCATAAGTTAACCAGACCAGAAAGGAAAGAGGGAATATGTGGCTCAGCCCAACACAGGGTACAAAAACCAGACAACTAGCAAAAGTATTTTGAATAAAGCAGTGAGCTTGAGTTGGCTTCAATCTCTGTATTCTTTCTTGGTGACTGAGGTTGGCCAGCTTTGCAACTGCATTATGAAACCAGGCTGAGTTGGGCTTGTTCAGCCTGGAGAAGAGAAGTACCAGGAAAACTTTGCAGCAGCCTTCCAGTACTTAAAGGAGGCCTACAGGAAAGATGGAGAGGGACTCTTTGTCAGGGAGTATAATGATAGGACAAGAAGTGATGGGTTTAGTGGTGACTAAATGGGTTATGCGTTTTACCTGTGACTAGCAATGTTCCCCAGGGGTTACTGTTGGGTCTGGTATTGTTTAACATCTTCATCGACGACCTTGATGAGGGAATGGTATCCACCCTCAGTAAGTACACCAATGACACAAAGCTGGCAGGAGTGGTGGACACACAGGAATGCTCCGCTGCCATTCAGCGAGACCTGGACAGGCTGGAGAGCTGGGCAGTGAGGAACCAGATCAGGTTCAGTAAAAGCAAGTGTAGGGTCTGGCACCTGGGAAGGAACAACTGCAGGTATCAGTACAGGCTGGGGGATGACCTGCTGGAGAGGAGCTCTGCAGAGAAGGACCTGGGGGTCCTGGTGGATGACAGGTTGGCCATGAGCCAGTAGTGTGCCCTGGTGGCCAAGAAGGCCAATAGGATCCTGGGCTGCATTAAGAGGAGCATGGCCAGCAGGTCGAAGGAGGTGATCCTCCCCCTCTACTCTGCCCTGGTCAGGCCTCACCTGGAGTCCTGTGTCCAGTTCTAGGCTCCCTGGTACAAAAAAGTCAGGGATCTCCTGGAGAGAGTCCAACAGAGGTCACAAAGATGATTAAGGGCTTGGAGCATCTCTCCTATGAGGAAAGGTTGAGTGAGCTGAGGCTGTTCAGCCTGGAGAAGACTGAGAGGGGATCTCATCAGTGTTTATAAATATTTGAAATGTGGGAGGCAAAGGGAGATGGCAAGAATGCACTGAGTCACATGGACACTCAGTCCCATGCTCTGACTTGGCTGTGTGGAGGCAGGAGTTGGACTCAGTATATTCTGTGTATTCTGTGATTCTATGATAAAAGAGTAGAGATTTAGACTAGATACTAGGAAGAAATTCTTCCCTGTGAGTGTAGTGAGGCCCTGGCACAGGTTGCCCATGGAAGCTCTGGCTGTCCCCTTCCTAACAGTGTTCAAAGCCAGGTTGGATGGGGCTTTGGGCAACCTCGGCTAGTGGAGGGTGTTCCTGCCCATGGTAGGTGGGTTGGGACTAGATGGTCTTTAACATCCCTTCCAACCCATAGCATTCTATGATGCTATGGTTATAGAGACTGGTAATGGGAATAAGATTAGTATTGTTGTTAAACCATATGTTGTGATTGCTAAATTTCCGTCTTGTGATATGTATGATGCTAACAATGAGAATCTTTATAAATCAATCAGGATACGAACAATTTAGGTTTGTGGTAGCCAGAGTATTCTTTTCAATGAATTTCCTTAAGATTCAAGATTTATGAAAACTGTACTTTTTCAATCTTAGAGCTCCATATTGAAGTTCAATATGATGTAAAACTTCAGGTTTTGGAATTTACTAACTCAGAAATTAGTTTCTGGTGACTTTTTGATTTGATATAGCCAAAATTAAATTGAAGCAGAAGTAATATTTACCCCATCAATTTTTACATAGTAGGTGCTTAAAATTTTTAGGACCTGTGAGTTTTATTCCAGTTGAAAAGAGAGACTTAATTCATTTACTAGAGATTTCTATGTAATGTTTTCCAGTTTCTTATTTATATGTAGTGTTGCCATGCAGGTATAATTCAACACTGTTATGTGGAAAGTGGCCTGGTTTACTTTTCTATGGATAAGTTTACTAAGAATAAGGTTAGCTTCTGGCTAGATAGATATAAATGCCTTAGAAAAAGAACAGTCCTATGGCAAGATACTAAAAATTATGTTGCTGAATTAAATTATGCTTTAAGAGCTTCAGGAATGTCCATTAAATATCAGGTGTTTTAGGCCCATTTAAATAATGAGTACAGTGTCTAGGAAGTTGAATGTATATAGCTGCTCTCATTCTGCCTAAGGCTTTGTAGCCAGAACATATCCTATTTGACTTTGTGGCAGCAGAAAACTGTCATGGTTTAGTCCCAGCCAGCAGCTAACCACCATGCAGCCCCTCCTCCCAGTGAGATGGGGAAGAGCATCAGAAGGAAATGGAAAAAGTAGTGGGTTGGGATAAGGACAGTTTGCTAGGACAGCAAAGGAAGAGGAAAATAAGAGCAACAGAACTTGGAATATACAATGTGGGTAATACAAAATGCAAGACTTACAGTGGGAGTGTATGTACATTCACCAGTGGAAGAAAGAGAGTCTGCAGTAGGCAAACTGAGTGCATTTGTGAAGGAGACCTTTGGGAAAATCTGTTGTCTGGTATAAGCACTGATTTGAGAATGAAGGAGGTTTCCTACAGACACTGAAACCAGAAGGGACAGGGTGTCTTCCAGTTGCTAGCAAGACTTTGGTATGAATGGATTAGGAATCTAGGGAGATTTCATTGCCTAATGGCAGGCAGCCTAATAATTTTTTGGGGAGGGTAAAATCTGGCCTTTCTATTGGGAAGTAAAGTTTAGATTTTGATGGTGACTTTAAGTCTGGACACCACTAGTTGAGTTTCTACCACTAGTCTTCTATTTTAAATTAATTAAACACTTGCCAGCTATTTTCCTGTGTTCCTATATTGGCTTATAATTTAAACTGTCTATTTCACTTAAAAAAACCCTACCCTAAAACTAGCTGGTTGAGGCTCGCAGAATTACACAAGGCCTAGTTTGGTTCTCAGGGCAGTGGTCTGTTCTGCTCTACATAGACAATAAACCTTTCATCCTATAGTGATTTTATTTTTAATTATTGTGGATAACTATTAAAGTCAGATAATTAATTAAAAACTTATCCTATTGTAAGTTGGCACCCATACTTTCACCCAGAATCTGTATATAATGTAGAGGATTTTTTTACTACAGAAAAACCTAAGGCACTAAGGAGAGTATACTTAAATTTAACAGGCAGAACTCTCTAGGACACTGATATTGTTAGATGAGAGAAGTGAAGCAAAAATAGGACTGGAAGAGCTGACGCACACAAATGCTGAGGTCAGAATGAGAACTGGTTTGTCTGAAGATGGCATGAAGCTGAAGGAACTGAGACTTTACCTCCGGCAGTTTTTTTTTTGAAGCTGTGGTTGCCTTCTTGTGTTGCACTTGCTGTGTTGTTATTTTCATTTTCAGGTTGCTGTTTGTGGTGTTCTATTGAGAAAAAGAAAGAGTTCAGCCTCTAGATACGCACATAATCCAGCACAATTGTTCCTAATGTACTTTCTTACATAACAGCTCTGTATTTATTCTCCCTGAAGAATGAACTGTTCAGTCTCAGATACATCACAAATATATTCTGCAAGAGGTTTTTAGGTAAATGCATTATCTTGGAGAGTCTATTTTATATTTTATCTCCTTTCATCAAAGCAACTTCGCTAATAGATTTTTCTGGGAAGAAGTAAAATTTCAGGGTTTGAGGAGAACCTTAGGCAGTATGATGCAGTGCCTTTGAGATCCTCTTAAGCAAACACTAATATCAATCTGGGATGAGAATTTCCTTTTGAAGACTTTCTACCCTTTTGAATAGTAGTACTTTTAAGCTGTGTTTTGAGCTGCTGTGGATTCATACCAGTGGGGTAGATGAGGCTTCGATTTCTGCTTCTGCATGCATAGGAATAGCGAGAAACACAGCATAATTTGCTGAGACAGGTGGCACTTCTATTTAGCATCTAGTGTCTGTTGGTATCAACTATCTACAGATTGTCTAGTAGTTATTGTGGCAGACGTTTAAAGGATCAAGTCTNTAGGGGGGTCAGAAATATGATGGAATGCTCTCTGCAAACAAACAAATACTCAATAGTGTGAGGTACATTAAGATTAGCAGGTAGTATTGTTCTTAAGGTAAGAAGTTAATAACTTAACAAAGCTGGACTCTGTACTTGACAATGGAAATGTTTAGAGGAACTGAGGGAAAAGATTGGTAGTGAGCAACAGGTTGCTTTTTTGGCATCACTTTTCAGGCCACTTCTCTTTTTAAAATATAAGTAGAGATGATATATTCTTCCTATAATGAAAAACCAACAGCCTGTAAATCTGACTTTTATTGATAGTATTGTGAGTGAGGACCCGAGATTCTATTAAATTCCTAGGTAACCTAAGTTGTATCTCTTTCATTCACCAAGTAACTGATTACTTTCATTTAAGATTAGAAGTCTTGCTACAAAGTGAAAACCTGCTTTGATACCAACATGAAAAGACACTTTTATACCTAAAGATGAGTTGTCTATAAATAGGTAGTGGTGACGTTACTGCAGTTGAGGAAACTTCATTCCATTTAAAACATCAGTGAAAAGAACTAGAGTAATGTTTAATAATTAATGAATATGATTTAAGTCCATTTTAAAGTGGTGACAATTTTTAATGGTTCTGTAATATTTATAAGAAACTCTTACCTCCCGTAATTCTAATGAATGAGTTTTCCTAACCCTTCCTGAAAGTTACACCTGTAAAATAATTTTTCAGCTTGCTGCTAAAGGGTCTTTTGTTCAAAACCACAGTTCATTTACATATTTTTTTATTGCCTTCAGGCTCGATAGACTTGCCTTTTGTTTGGCATAGTTTGACATTTTTTGTAAGTTACTATTAGTTAACACCTGACTACTTTGAGTGATTAAAAGTCCCATGCACAGAACCATAGAATAGTTTGTTTTGGAAGACATTAATCTGGTTCTAACAGCATCTCTGTGAGCAGAGCTACCTTCTACTAAACAGTTTTTTAGGCAAAACACATTTTGCTAAAAGGAATATTATTTTCATGTTTATTGTACAGAAAGTAGGACTATATCAAAAGGAAGTTCAAAGTAATAAAATTATATACAGAAAAAAATCATTTATTTGAAAGCACCAAAATTTTTACACATTGAATATGACAATTTGGGGGGGGGTGTCTTAACAATAAGGATTTTGTTGATCTTCAATTAATTAATTTCCATTGAGGAGCTCGGCACTAGACAGTAGGAGGAATATCATATGAATAACATTTCAGGATCGAGTCAGATTCAGTCCACTGTGCTCAGCATATTCTGTGAGTGCTGGGACATGGTAAAGGTCCAGTATGGGTTGGAGGAGATGTGGATTGGGAAGGTAATTAGCTCCTGCCATTTACATTTGCTTACAACTCATTTGCAGACTAATTGTACTAGAGAGCTATGACAGAGAAACAAACCAATTTAAACGATATGTAAAAATGCAGTGCCCATTTATGTCTGTTTTCACATGGCATCATGAAGCATCTCAGCCTTCCTGCTTTGTCCAGCCCTGCCTCTTCTATTAACAGATTGATTGTATGTCAGCTTTCCAAGTTAAGGATTTATGGTCTTTATAAATTTAGTGGAGAAAAACTGTGGCTTGAGATTTCATACTGAATAAGGATTTCTGTGTGACTGATAAGGGAGTTTTCTGAACATCCAATGCTCTCTGGCCCATAGAGATGCTTGAATTATGGCTACTTGCTAGCCAGTTGCAGCCATTTGGCATTCAGAGTGAATGGCTGTGTCTGAAATCAGGTAAGTATTTAAATAGAGTGCTAATATTTTTACAACCACCATGTTAATCTAAGAAGAGACCTGAGTTCCTGGCTACCATCATACTGAGACTGTTCCTGCCAAGCGTTCTAGCAGCCCAGGAATATTTCAATGTATTCTAGTGATCAGACTATAGATTAAATAGGACCCAGGTGAAACCTCCTTAGTTGAGCTGAGATCATAGAATCATAGAATCATTAGAGTTGGAAGTGACTCCCAGAGGTCATCTAGTCCAACCCCCCTAAAGAAGCAGGGACACCCCCAACTAGATCACGTTTCTCAAGGCCTCATCCAACCTGGCCTTGAACGTCTCCAGGGATGGGGCATCCACCACCTCCCTGGGCAACCTGTTCGAGTGCTCCACCACTCTTACAGTAAAGAACTTTTTTCTAATATCCAAACTAAATCTCTCTCCCTCTATTTTGAAACCATTACCCCTTGTCCTTTCACAACAGGCCCTACTGAACAGCCTCTCCCCATCTTTCTTGTAGGCCCCCTTGAGGTACTGGAAGACTGCTATAAGGTCTCCTCAGAGCCTCCTCTTCTCCAGACTGAACAGCCCCAACTCTCCCAGGCTGTCCTCGTAGGAAAGGTGCTCCAGCCCCTTTATCATCTTTGTGGCCCTCCTCTGGACCCTCTCCAACTGGTCCATGTCCTTCTTATGTTGGGGCTTCCAGAACTGGACACAGTACTCCAGATGAGGTCTCATGAGGGCAGAGTAGAGGGGGAGAATCACCTCCCTCGACCTGCTGGCCACGCTTCTTTTGATGTAGCCCAGGATGCGGTTGGCCTTCTGGGCCGCAAGAGCACATTGTCAGCTCATGTTGAGTCTCTCCGCCACCAGCACTCCCAAGTCCTTCTCCTCAGGGCTGCTCTGGAGCCACTCTCTGCCCAGTCTGTAGTTGTGCCTGGGATTGCCCCAACCAAGATGCAGGATTGGAGCTCCCGCTTGGAGCTCCAGTTTCTTGGAGCTTCAGTTTCTTGGAGCTTTCTTGGAGCTTCAGTTTCTTACTGAAATATTTCTAAAATATTTGATTAACTTATAAAACTAGTTTTTTATTTCCTTCACTTAAACATTACAGTCTGGAGTGGGATAGTTGCTTCTGGGTGGTTAATTGTTATGGCCCTTGAACCGAATAGAAAATTGGTGTTATGGGAGATAAGAACAAGGCAGTGGAAAACACTACTCAGGAAGACAGACTTGTATGTTGAGCTGTGCAAAATATTCACAAAATAGGAAACAGCATAATACTCTTGTAGGATATCATTATGATTTTGAAACACAGCCCAGGTTTGCTTTTAATCAATAACCCGACAAATTCAGCACATATTTCAAATGAAAGAAAACTGGTCAACATTTGCAAAAGTGCTAGTCACTGTGGGTTTGTGTGTTAGACGCTCTAAAGTTTTATAAAGGAAAAAACAGGAAGCAAATCAACTGAAGGATAAATTTAAGGAGTCTAAATGACAGATAAAACCAGAAGCAAATGCCTGCATAAACCCCCGCAATATGAAACTGCTTTTTTAATGGTTTCATTCCTAACAGATGTTTGTGATGAGCTGACCTTTTGCCAGAAATGCCATTATCCCCTATTGCATTATCCAGCTAATACTAGGCATTTGTTGTCAAATTCTTTTGCATACCTTTCAAACTGTATTTTAGATGCTGCAATACCAAATTTCTTTAGTCTGTTTCCATTTTTTTCCATGTACATGGAAACACTGTCAACAAGTAGTTGGTGAGTTTGAGATAGAGATTTCTCATGGTCTTTTTTGATGACATAAATTTTAGTGTTCTGTGGTAGTATAAGAAGTCCCAGGTTAAATGTTTCAAAAAGCAAAACTTAACTATAAAGAAATTGGTGTGGGTTTGGGGTTTTTTGGGGATATTTTTCTTTAGGAAAGGTAATAGGAATGAGATGGGGTCTTATTTTGATGTATTTTCCAACTCATCAATGTTTTCAGCTATTAGATTACACTTTAAGGCCTGAATTTCATTAAATTTCATTATAATGTAGGATTTTATAAAGATTTAATAAAAAAAGCGCCTTATGATAGGAACTGATTTAGAGAATCACATACATGGCCGGTTCCTGCTTTTCTGATTGTTTTGAAAGTGTAATTTTTTTTTATATATATAAAGTAGTCTATATCTGGCTTTCCAACAACCCCACCCCCAAAAGGAAAAAAAAACAGGAAAAAGAGTCAATTTACTTTTAGATTTCAACAAAGTATTTCATAACCTTTGGAATTAGTCATGGTATGCTTTTAAAAAATTGAGATACTGTTGGTACAATGTCAGGAGAGGTTATTCTATGGATGTTAGAGACAAAGGCCAAACTCTTCCTTCTCTATGCCTTCCCTTTGGCTTCTATGAATTTTTTGACAAATTGAGCAAATATCTGTAACACATTTAGTCTCTGAAGGGCCTGTCATCTAGAAATGTCTGTAGATACTTGAAAACCAAATGAGCACAGCCTAATCAACCTGATCTAACTGATCCAGATTGAACAGGGAGCTTGGACAAGATTTTCTCAAGATGTCCCTTCCAACCTCAATGATCGTGTGATTTTTAATTTACTTGCTGATTGATTCTTAAGTTTAATTCTATATTTTTCATATTCCTTTGTGTCAGCACAAATTGAAAAACTGCCTGAAATCATTAAAAGGAAGTGTTAACAACATTTTAAGAGAAACAACAGCTAACAAGTTTTCAAATTAATGTGTTATGTTAGAAAGAGAGGAGCATAAAAGGTGAATTGTCTACCTTATGTTGAAGTTAATGTACAACCCAACTGGGGGAGGGAATGCAGCATTAAAAGTGCTATACCAGTAAATTCTGCTGCCTCTTGTATTATAAATCTTCCATTATAGATCTTAAGGTACTTGTACTGATAATTCTTTCAAAGACATGCAATATATACTAAAAACATTTGTCATCATAACAGAGCACATTATGTACTAAGTTACTGATCCTTAACACTAAGAGGATGTATGATAAAAGTTTGGATTATTTTGTTACAGATCTTGAGAATGGAATTAGAATTTCTACTTCTGCATTAAAACCCTAAAGTACTGAGCTAACTAAAAACATTTCAATGAGACAAAGGTTTCTTGTACTTCCATCTGGAAGTAGTATGAGCAAAAGATGATGGATTATATTAGTGAAGATTTCGTTCCTCAGTTCCTGTGGGTAATTAGACCACCCAAAATGCAATTACTTTAGAGCAAGATGTCTTTTAGTCCTGATCTTCTCCATTTGGGCAGCTTCTGAATTATGCAACTTGCATAGTACATTTTATTTTATTCTTAGTTCAATGCAAATCTGAAAATGTAAGATGTCCTAGTTTCAGCTGAGACAGAGTTAATTTTCTTCATAGTAGCTAGTACAGGGCTTTTGGATTTGTGCTCAAAATGGTGTTGATAATATAGAGATGTTTTTCTTATTGTTGAGCAGTGCTTCTCACACAGCCCTGCCAGCAGGATGGCTTGGGCGTGTACAAGTTCCTGGGAGCAGACACCGATAGGACCGATGACTCCAGCTGATTAAAGGGATATTCCATACCATATGACATCATGATCAGCTTATAAGGGGCTTGGGGAAGAGGATGTATGGGGGGTGGGGGCGGTGGGGAGTGGTGGTGTTTGCCTTCACATATAATCATTTATGTGTTATGGAGCACTGATTTANCTTCATAGTAGCTAGTACAGGGCTTTTGGATTTGTGCTCAAAATGGTGTTGATAATATAGAGATGTTTTTCTTATTGTTGAGCAGTGCTTCTCACACAGCCCTGCCAGCAGGATGGCTTGGGCGTGTACAAGTTCCTGGGAGCAGACACCGATAGGACCGATGACTCCAGCTGATTAAAGGGATATTCCATACCATATGACATCATGATCAGCTTATAAGGGGCTTGGGGAAGAGGATGTATGGGGGGTGGGGGCGGTGGGGAGTGGTGGTGTTTGCCTTCACATATAATCATTTATGTGTTATGGAGCACTGATTTACTGGAGGTGGCTGGACACCTGCCTGCTGATGGGAAGTGGGTGAGGGTTGGGGAGAAGTGAGTGAGCATTTGTGTGGTGCTTAATTGCCAGATGGGGTGAAATGATGACAGAAGCATTTTGTACAGATTAGATATATGGATAGCAAGTTCCTTGAGATGTATTTGAGGGTAGTTCTGCTGAATAAGAAGAGAAACTGTAGAAAGTAATCAGAACCATCTGTAAAGAAGGCACAAAAAAGTATCAATAGCTGGGGAATGTATAAGGGGAAAAAATGAGGTCAGGACTACCCTAAATCTTTTATTTATGAAACTAAAATTGTATTACACCTTTTTTAATTAGCCATTTTCATTTGTGTTAATTATTAAGAGCTGCAGATTCAAGCTAGAAACAACTGGTAAGTCAGAAGCACACTTTATGTATTTTCAAAACTCATTATATTCAGCACTCTGGACAGAGATTCAGTTCCAACCCCATTGGATACACACTAGGACACTGAAGTGGCAGGATTTCAGGCTCTCTTGAATAAAAGGATAACTGTATATTTATCATGTCATGCTACTGAGGAAGACAAAATTCCAGTCATTATTTCTCAGACACAAAGGAGAATGATTTCATAAGTCTTAGTGAATAATTTCAGATTATTACCAGGGCTACCTACATCTTTCTGCCTTGTACACTCACTGGTTTAGGCTGTGCTGTGTGTTGGAAGTAAGGTGGCTAGGACTAACTAGATTACTGTGGAAAGATTGACCTTAACAATTATTCCAGAGTCTAGGTCATGTGCTTGGTGTTACACAAGAACACACAGCCTCGCTATAAACTCTTTTAGATTTACATTCTAAACTTTGAGGAATATTGGCTCTCTTCTTATTCCTGACAAAGCCCCTCTTTAACTAAAGAAATAGGAGAATTTTCAGTGGAAAAGTCCATGGCATGGAAGGGTCTTGTATAAAGATGAACTGTCTAAACTTAATCAACTATTCAGAAAATCTCTTTCCATTCTGACAATTAAAGTTATATAAAGTGAGCATTGGAATAGTATAGGATCAATGGTAACAGATCATAAAATATTTTCAGTCTGAGTATGCAAGGTTCCAAAATATTTCCTCCTCCTTCTGACTGTAAGAATAACTCTTCATCTTGAAATTAAATCTTCCCTGCCAGAATTGTAGTGTACTCTGCTTTCTTAGAGTGTTTTATCCCGAGGAGAGAGCTTTTATTTCTTTGCCAAAGAACTGGAATCTGATGTCACAGATTTCAGTTGGGTATTCATCATATGACTCATTGTATGGCAATAGAAATCATCATGCCACAAGCTAGCTGTGCATCAAGCAAGGCTTTGGACCAGATGACCTCCTGAGGTCCCTTCCAGCTGAATTTATTCTATAACACTATTTTCACCATCTGTTTCTCCAACTGTCTAGACAAATACCGGGTCCTCTGGAAGGTGCCAACCTTCAACCCCCTTTCATGGCCTTTCTAAGAGCCAGAAGGATGATGTGTCTGGTCAAACTGTTATCACGCCAAATAATTAAAAATGTTTTGTGCTGCTGCTTATATCTCAGTGTATTTAACTGGTGCCCATGTCTGCCTTGAATTTGGCAGGTGCATTGTACTTTAAGTTTCTTTGAGCAGGAATGGACTCTTCTGTCTGTTCCTTAACTCATTATTGATCTTTCCAAATGTGTAACAGTCTTCTTCAGATGGGTTGACAGAAAGGAAGCCTAGTTTTCATATGAAGGAGGCTTGATAAGAAGAAAAGGTGGTTGGGGTGTAAAGACTGTGGAAGAGATATGGTTTTCATATCTAAGATAAAATTATGATCAAACTGAATATTTGAAAATGTTTCATTGCATGAAAGTGGTTCTTCAGTATGCCAATAATGGAAGGGAAGAGGAGGTGGAAGAGAAGAAGGTAGGAATGATGTCGAATATGAACTTTAAAGAGTGATTCAGGGAGTCTGTATCCACTCTTTAATATATTTTTGGCTGTAACCAATAGTCAAAAGAAAAGGTGGGGATAATGAGGGTGGGGTTGGAGAAAAAAAGAAAAATTCTTATGGGCCAAAAAGGGAAATTGCAAGGGAGGTATTTTGGTTTCTTCTTGCAACAGAAATCAGTATGAGGGGTTTTTTTTCTATTAATTTCTGTGAGAGTAGGACTATGTCCTAAAGAACTCCTACAAGCACGTTTTAAAACATTTGCATTGAATGGTGAAAACAAGACAAGAAATTCTACAAATAGTAACTGTCAACTCCAAAGAAAGAATATATCCTAGTGAGACATCTCATACCATGTGTAAAACTGCCTATTTCTGGCAATTCAGATAAATGGTGGTAATAGCCAAATGTAAGAATAATGACTAATATAAAATCTGAAGTGAGCATCCTCTAGTTTTTCCATATGGCTATGATCAGGATTAGATTCCTTCTGGAAATCTCCAAACTACATTAAATTTTCCTTGAGCTATACAATATATAAAATGTTGAGTTATACTATACAATAAAAACTCATAAAATGTTTTGTACAGCATCACATTTCTTTCCTGTTTTAACATGAATTCTGATGATCTAATCAGATTAAATGAATGACAGTATTAAAATTAAATGAACAGTAATGCAAAACTTTCATAAAAATTGTAGCAAAAATATGAATTCAAGATATGCAGTTATTTAAATTGTGCTCTTGTTAGGAGTACATATTAAGTAACAAAACACAATGTTAGTGACTGACTTCTTTATAAAATTTAAGCCAACTTAACAAGAGAGATGTACAGCATGAAAGATTCTAAGTTGTAAAAAGGGTTTTGGGTTTTTTGTTTTTGTTTGGGTTTTTTTTAATGCAGAACCTGATTTCTCTTATACTCCTAGAAACTGCATATGATCTGTGAAACTCCATAATAGTGACTGTAGGCTGAGAAGATAATAGAACGAATGTCCCAATTCCTTGCTTTGTCCTTGTATATATTTCGTTATGAACTACTATGATCACAGTCACCCCACAAATCTTTGGTCAAACTTGGTACATTCTTTTTTATATTCTACACCAAGCTTGTCAAGGCTAGGCCGATCCTAAGAACACAGAAGGAAGGAACTTATGTGGTTATGTCCAGTTTCTTATTGTGGAATAAACAGGGGGCTTTAAATCAGAATCACAGAACATCTCAGTTGGAAGGGGCCCATCCACATCATCACATTAAAAGTACTGATGTGTTAATGTGAAAACAACATACAGCGCTAAATAGTTTTACCAGTATTGTAATTAATTTCAATTGATTAAGCCATTTAATGACTATGGAGTTATGAAAAGAGTACTTGCTTAAAATTAATTCTTTTTAAACCTGAGGTTACATTGGTGCTTTTGAAAGATGCAATGTTTAAGTAAACATGTTGTCAAATATCTGTAGTAACTGTAGTAACTAGTAAGGTTTGGCAGCAGAAAACATGAATTTGGCATTTATTTTTGAATGGCTCAGAGGTGGTTTATTGTAGGAGAATGTCAGGCAAATAAAAGGAAAGGTCAAAAGGAGATCTTTTAATAGCTAAAGAAGAGTAAATATCTTAGTAAATCTTAATAGACTCTCTGGTGCTTCTAAAGTTAAGCCATTCTAGGAAAGCCCTAAGGATATAGCATTTCACTGCTTCCAGCAGCATTCCCTACAGCTATTAAGCAAAAGGGTTATATGTTATTCGGATCATATGAGACCATTCCAATAGTCTTTATTACAGACTTACAGATCTGGGATGTAGTAGTGTGTGGGCTAGCCTGGGGGACAGAAGAGTCATTCTGCCATCTCTCACAGCCTGGACATTGTACATAAACTAAGACCTGCCTGACTGTCTTAGCCACAACACTACTCTGCTATCTTTGCTACTATCATAGGGTGCCAGATTAGCAGAAATAGGTATAGGAAAGGATTGTCACGTAAACCTGTTCCACCTGCACATCAGCCAAAAGCACAAAGTGGTCCGCACAGGAGGTAACATTCTGTGTACTGGCTGTTCTCACTTGCTGAGAAGTAATGTCCCCTGGGGCCAGTGTACCCAAGACCGTAGTTCTTTTAACTTCCATTCTGCACTTTATCCTGAAGTCACTTAGTCATGCATGTACATTCCTTTGTGACCTTACTTGGTTCTGGTTTGCACTGAAGTGAACCCTTCATCTTCAGTGAAAGTGTTATATCATGCAACAATAGTTGCTGCAGAAACAAGCACACATTTTGATTCTCATTGTGTTGGTGAATAGTCTAATTATAAATCAAAATTTAATAACTTTATTCAGGTTAATACAGCTACATATCTATCATTCTACTTGGGAAATTCACTTTGTCATGCTTAGAAGCTTAAATAAAACAGATCTCTTCCAGCCCCTTAGCTCCAGTTGAGGAAGCACTGTGCTTTTAGGCTTTGGTAGGGTATCTCTCAGATTGGCCTATAAAAGCATTGGAAAGTTGTTACTTAACTAAAAGGGCTTTAAAGACTTCTAGGGAAGAATGTGACTTGTTCTGTACCAGCTGTTGTATCTAACAGTTCATTTTTCTCCACAAAGCAGTTTGAAATGTAAATATTTTAATTTTTGTGTTTTATGGAAATTTTCTTAAATAAGAATTAAAAGTAGTACCCATGTAAGGGCAGTAACAAAACTTGCCTGTACTGACTTCTTGCTCCCATGTAGCTGTATCAAAGCATTTTATGTACCTTTATAAATCAGATACTCAAATTAGCCTGGTTTTAGAGACACAGAGGAGTAGTAATAGTGACTGTTTTGACATCCCCATGAAGTAAAGGACACATTTAATAGAGGAAGAAATGGAAAGTTAGTAGTTTTAGAAGAGTGCGAAAGAGGAGCTGTTCCCTGTACTGTCAGATGCAGACAGATAGGTAACTTTCTCTTTCCTTTACCTGATAAGATAGTAGGTGTTATCTGTGTTTATTCACAGCTTTTCTAGGTAAAGACCTAAATGTTTTGCAAAGTTTTAGACACTGTAATTTCAAATTTTCACCTGTATGATGTAAAGGGTGAAATGGAAGCTTTCTATTTGGTGATCTTTTCCAGAAACCACTCCTAGCTAGAAAAGTTTAAGGAAAAAAAAAAAAAAACAGAACCAAGCATTTTTGAAATATATTTTAGGTATCTTTTTTTTTTAAGTGTTATACACTCAACATGTCTCAATAATTAATCATGAATGATCCTAGCACTGTTAAGATTTATCCATTTAAGAGAGGTTTTTTTAATGCTGACAGCACATAATTGCCTATAAATTAAGTTTATAGGTGATTTGCTTTATATCTTTATAGAGTATGTTTTTTGCTTCAGTTTCCATGTCTATAAAATACAAATCAAAGTACGTCACTATAAATCTCCAATAAGGATTATTTTATAAAATTTATTAGGGTTCTAAAAAAGTAATTTAAAACTGTTTCTGAAGATATGTTTTCCAGTTTATTTAAGATTTGTTACAGTATCTAGAGACAAGGACATGCAAAGGAATATAGAGATTAAGACTTTCTGTAGTGGAAGGCCACAAAGGCTGTCTAAAGGAAGCTCACTACACCAGATCCACCTGTGAGGTGGGGAAGCATCGATTCTTGTTTTACTGATAAAAATGAAGAAATAGAGCTGACCTATTCTCCCAGGTAGATGGAGATTGTGAAAAACAGTAGTAAAACTGGCATGATATAGAGACATGAGTTTAGCTGGAAGATGAACAGCTCTGGTCCTGATGCTATACAGGTTTGTTAGTGCTTCACCTGACTTACTGGGTTTGTTATGTTTTGTCATAGCACTCATACTATGGCTATGCACGTTTTGCTGTTAACCTGATACAGTGCTACGCTGTTGGAATTTAGTAGGAAGGATCTCTAAGTCTTTGGAATGATCTCCTATTTGCAGTTGGGAAATGACCTGCTTGCAAAACAGTTCATCTGGTTAAGATAGGAAATGAACCACTCCCCTAGTCTTTTCTACTGTTAGATTAAATAATATATGGTGGAATATGGCAATTCCATAACGAGACAGCTGATTATACAGTAAATATAAAAAAAATATTTACTGTATAATAAGAGAGAAATAAAAAAAAACAAACAACCCACACCACTCCCCCATTCTGCAAATATTTGGCTCTATGAATTGGTGAGTTGTTCTCATGCAAAGGAATGTCTAAACAGGTTGTTTGAAAGATATCACTTCAAGCTGATAGACTGCTGGGTAAGGTATGAGAAAACATTTTAATATGTGTAAATAAATGGATAAAATCTGGAACTGTTCAGACAGAAGGAAAGCAATTGTATCTCTACTTTGGGAGTTCAGAAATTCTGCTATACCATGTTAGTATTCTTCCATCAGAAAGTTTTAGCATTCTGGTATACTGAAAGCAATGCTTCAGACTGCAATTTATTCTTAGGTAAGAAGATTAATTTATATGCTGATTAATTTTCTAGGCTAGTTGTCTCCCTCTGCCTTTGTCATATGTATCACTTGTTAGTAATCGATTTTCTTTAACCTCTGCACAGCAGTTCTGATGGTACATGGATTCGTTTGTTTGCTTTATGCCCTTCATTTGTAATGCTAACTGATATCTATATTCCCTGATGGAGCTTGATCCTGAAAGGTGCCTGAATGCTCCTAATTTTTGCTATGTTATGAGTGCTGAGCACTTACCAGACCAGGCAATTAGGAAATATAGATTCCAGGAGCTGTTGCACCAAGTTGCATGTCATTAGACAAGGCCTTATTTTTTTTTAAACAAAAGCTTACATATTCTTGATGGTACCAGTCTGTCTACTTAGAGCAGAAATTAATTTAGTTGCCTAGTAGTATCTATCTATCCATATGGAATTTTTAAATTTTGCAAGAAATATACTGTTTCTTAAATTATGGTAAGATGAAAATATCAAGACACTAAGAGTATTGAGGTTCTCCTCTTTAATATTAGTTTCCTGCAGTGGAAGTTAGACTTGATTCTGATCCCCGTCTAGCAAGTAGAATGAAGGAAAGACCCATGTAAACTATCACCATCAGTCAAACAGAAAAAATCCGAGCTTCTTGGTCCTCCTAAGGTTTGTGTTTGATGACTTCTGTCATGCCACTGTATGTGGATTCTGTGGGGAAAAAACCCAAACAGTTATTACCAGCTGATTGTGCTTTCTGAGGGATGAAGGGAAGAGAAAAAGGAAGGCTAACAGGATATGTTACATTGCAGAATTTAATGTGTGACTGACTTATTTCTATATAACAGGAAATTCTCAAAGTACTTTTCTGAAGATAAGTGAACATACTCATCATAGCTTATTTATGCCTGTTAAGTCTTTGTGTGAAATATTTAATGAGGAAGTATGTAAATATTTTGACTGGTTTGTGCCTTTATTTTCAGAGTGCATTGCAGATGACACATGAATGTATCAGGAGGAAGCTGTGGCAGCAGAGGCATGTAAGATATTGTTGATGCTTTCAGAATTATTTCTTTTTCATAATGGAGCCAGCAATAGTAAAAAACACCATTACGTAAAAGGACTAAAGTGGTGTAACACATACCTAGCATATTAAGGCTAACAGGACTGAGGTACAGATATTTTTGAGACATTATTTATAACATGAGGAGAGACATATACAGTAACAACTTGTTTTCAAATGTGAAGGGACGTTTTGTCCTTTTTTTTTCTCCTTCTGGACAGCAGATGTGTTTTTTTAAAAAATAATAATGAAGGCTGACAAACATGAGCTACTTGCCAAAGGAGAATGGTACATATGGGATTGCATAATTTTTATATCCATTTATTTCAAAGCAAAAAAAAAAAGAGAAATGCCTTTAAATCAGATTTTTGCTTGTGTAAGTGTAAAGTAGTACATAAAAATAAGTGGTAAAGTAGCAGGCAATAAATGCATATAAGTGCATTGAAAGATTTTAATTGTCTTATCCAACATATCATAGAAACTAGAAAGAAACTAAAATTCTAACTGCTTTATGTGATAAATGTTAATTTTGAAATCTTGGAACTTAAATTGGAAGTTTGATATGTTGCAACACAATGTTTGGTCAGAGTTGCATATCTAATAGCTAGGGAAAAGATTCCTTAGGAGATGGTTATGAGACCCTTTTCATACTCAACTGTAGATTTAGTCATGGTGTGATACAATTAGTTCTAGAAGCTATGAAGATTTAACCAAGAGAAGCATAATGAAATCCTTAGATGTTTAATACGTTTTTTTTTTTTTTTTTAGAATTTGTACTAGAACTTTCTGTTAAAGAGAATGTCTCAGCTGTTGTGTATAGCTGGCCTACAGGTTTTTCGTTTTGTGGGGGTTTGTTTGTTGGTTTTATTTTT
>VXBZ01011736.1:0-32246 GCA_013399135.1 Heliornis fulica | reverse complement strand
CCCCCCCAATTTTTAATCTAACAATCTAACTATGTCTTCAATTGTATTCATATCTTTGGTTCACAGTAGTGGATAGGGGAGCAAAACAACATTAAAATGCTACCAAATCTCTTTGTATTCATACTTGTATGTAATACTACAATTAGCCCATTACATTTTTGGCTCTGAAATAAATTGATTTAACTTTCAATTTTATGCAGCACATAATTTTCTAGACTTTAGTCTATTTTTGTACCTTCCTAGTGAACCCATTCCAGATATCTTTCTGAATCATGGAGAAATGAATCAGTAGAAGCCTCAATAATGCCAGATGTTGCCATTAAGTCATTTCCCTACTCCTACTTGATGTTTCCTACATTTTGCATCCAAAGTCCAAGTTAGCCCACTTAGAGGACTGCAGTGAGAATGTGTTTATTTCAGATTCTTTTCATTATTCTTAAACTTCTTGTTAGTAAGTTTCCCTTTAGTCTTTTACAATTAGAATAGAAGCAGGGCAGTCAAAACTTTCTGGTAAGTAACATAGGAGAACACTTAAGTACGTGCTTAGGTATCTGTTGACATAAGAGTGATCTGAACAAACCCTTAAACTGCATGCTTAAATATTGTTCTGAATATATAACAACTGCCGGCCTGAATTTTTAGGTTAACTGATATGGCAATGAATTATTAATATAAGGATATNCACCCGTCCACCCCCTCCTGCACCCCCCAACTGTTTGCATTGAAAACCTTATCCTTATTTAACTTCCTTACATGTTGAAAGCATTAGTAGGCTGGCAAAATTGTATTGCAGAGGCAGCAAACACTATTTGTCTCTGTAGCAGACAGTGTGTGACATTCTTCATTTAAAATTCTGTTCGTGTGCCATCAGACAAATTCACACATATTATTCAGCATGACCTTAGTAAAAGTTCTTTAATTTTCAAATGTTGTTGTTGTCTTTTCTGGTGTTTGCATATGCATCTGTAAAATGTTCAGAAATATGTTTTTGTCTATTTTGAGAAATAATGTAGGAGCACTTGAGTTTGAAGAGGTCTCATGTTCATCGCTACTTGAATACTTAAGGGAATTGAAAACTGATTTTTTTTTTAGTTCAGATCTCACCAAGGGAAAGGAAAGGCCTTTTCTCTTATTTATTTTTTTCTCTCTTCTTTGGTATTCCTGAAAATTGATAATTTATTACGATTTGCTTAAAACAGTGTGTTGAACTCACTTTTTTACTTAATAAAGGAATGAATTTTTAACCAATAATTTGACACTGTGGGAGAGCTTTTGGTGCAGCTTTTGGCAGTGAGGATTTGATTATAAATAAAAGGTTAAAAATTCTCAAACTAAATCTTGAAATGTGGGAAAGAAATACTGAAGTATCTCATGTCACAAATCTTCATTATAGATACCTTTCATAAAATATCAAAGATTGAATTCATCACTTCAGACAATTAACAAAGATATTTAAGAATATGTAATTAGGAAGTTAGTGAGGTTTTTCCCTTTTGGTGAATCACCTTATTTACCTTTTCCTTGTTTAGAAGCTGATTTGTTCCTTTGATCTGTTACACCCATACTGCACACAGTACTTGACCTATTGAGCATTTTTTCTTAGTGTTTAATAACCTCTAACAATTTTTTTCTGGCATGTTCTGTCTGAATTTCTCAACTAAAATGTTGGGTGTTTTTTTTCAACTTATCTAGGTGTTGAATATATGTGAAGGCTCTGAGCATCTTATTTTTGTTTATTGGTATCCTTTCCACAGAAAACAGTTCATTACATCCTTTATGTAAATTTACTAGTTTTATCAGAGAATGTAAATCTGCTACGCTAGAGACATCTTTTTCACTGAAGGTTTTCTTTGTAGACTACCTTTTTCTTTAACTAGAGTATCAAATTATGTTCTGGAATTAACTACAAAGAAAGCAAAACAATAGCATACTTACTAACTATAATTTAGGATGATTAATTTGGGAATCACAGAATCACAGAGGAACCACATGAGTTGTAGTATCTGCTTGCAATTTTTCAAATGTGTGTTTTGCTACTTCCTACTCAAAATTGCTTTAGCAATGCATAGATTTAGGTGGAGAAAATCTATTCTAAATTTTTCTGAGTCTGCTGATGTGTATAGGCTTTCACTGAATAAGGGTTCTCGGCTACTAAAATGTAGACAAAGCCAATGGTTTTCTGTTTACAGGTGTCTATGGATCAATTCACTGTCTGTAAATGCAATAATAATGCTGCTTTACTTTTCCCTGACTTCGTGTAGCATTGGTGAACTTAGTTAACTGTATGTGCAGTGACACTTAGGGTTGAAATCAGCTCTGGTCTAGGGTCCAGTAATATGTTGGCATTCATGGACATGCGTCTCCCATAGCAATAGATATAGATCTACTAGAAAAAGTAGTGGGCTCCAAGAGCTTAAACACAATTGGGAGGTTCTACATGTCTTTGAGCAGCATATAGAAAATGGGGATAATGCTTTTTTTTTTTTGTTTGTTTTTTTTAAGAATCTGGAAAGACTAGGTCACTCTTAAGCAACTGATTTCTGGGCGGAAGGAGAAACCTCTGTGCTAAGTTGTACTATTCATGCTGACAGCAGAAAGACTGTTTATGTGTGGTACAAGGAAAAAGCCTGGATGAGGGAGCTGCATACAGTTTGATGAATCTTGCCTTTGTGTTAATTTCTCATATGACAGAAAATGCATGATCTTGGCAAGATGAATGGGGATGTGAATAAGCAATGTTTTTGTGGTGAGCATGTATTTCAAGTCTTCATCTTTTAAGAGAAAGGATTTATTTTAATTTTTCTATTGAAGATGCCAAGTAAATGCCCTCCAAATGATCTATACTCAAATTAGATGCAATATTATTTTCTTTTTTTTATTATAGAAGCATATTTTGTTGGGATTACTATTTTATAAAGCAACTTATATTTACTATTTTATAAAGCAACATTATTGAATGTGTTTTCACCTTTCATAAAAAAATCTTACAATGACTGATTTGAGAGACATGGAGAAAATATTTCATTGAGTCAATCTGTTTTCTAAATGGAAGCTTAATTTTTGTTTGGAGAAACAGCTTTTTGGTTTTCTTTGATCCTTGCTGTAAAATGTGTGTTATGTGTGTGTATAAATACATATTGATGTATATGTGTCATTTGGAATTTCAGTGATAGACTGAATAACACCAAAATGCTATTGGAGATCAAATATAGTTAATAAGAATGGTTTTCACCCATAAGTGACAAGTAGTATTTGCCTCTGAGAGGTCTGTACAAGGAGTAATAAAGCTAGGTGCCTTATAGGTCTCTGTTGTCTCAGAATTATTTTATCTGGTTCCAGGATAAACTAGAGGCAATATATATAATTAATCTGTCTGTCGAAATATTTCCAGTAATTAGAGAAGTCTCCTTAGTCTTTGGAGTTCTTCACACAGTAAGCTATACTAACAGTTAAAATGTCAATTCTATATTTGTCTAGATCCATGTTCCAGTTACTGGTGCTTGTTAAAAGAGATTGAAGAACTCCTTTTTACTACATTACTAATCCCCGTGTAGCTACTTAACACATTAGATCAAATCACCTCTTAACCTATTCTTTTCTAAGATAAATAGATTTAAATTTTGGATCCACTCTCTAAGGTATGTTTGCCAATTTCTAATTGGTCTTGTGGCTCTTTTCCAAGCCTCTTCTCATCCCTCAACAGCTTTCCTTTATTGGAACACTAAGGCAGGACATGAGCTTTTTGATTGTATTCCTGTAGCTGTCATAGGATACTATCTTTACCTTCTTATTCAGTCTTCCAATTTAAGTATCTTTGGCTGTTATTTGTGCTTTTGATCACAGCTTTATGTTATAGTCTCTGACATTAATAAATGATTACCCAAAACTTTTTCAGCTGTTTTATCCCTGATAATTACCTGATTTAATTTCTGTATCAAAGCTTTTATTCCTTGAACCTGATTAACTCCCTCTTCCTTGGTTCTCTTTATTAACTGTTTCCCCAAGCTGTGTTCCACCTTTGAGCTTTATCACTCCTGATTTTCTTGCATTCTCCCCCCTCCCATGTCATCATTAAAAACACTAAAGACCACTTACACGTGAATGGAATTTTGCAGTATAATCTTTTAGCAGGAATTGTGTTTTAAGATTTGAGACCTCTCTACTTTAGCATAAATAATGACATTTATTCTTAAAATTTTGTTTTTCTAATAGATAATAATGGAATTATTGGAGAAAAATATCTAAACATTTGTTAAATCCATTTACATGAACTCTCACTAACAGGAAGTAATATACTACCTTTTAATTGTGGTCTTTTTCTTTTAATCCATGATCATTATCATGCTTACTGTAACAGACAGTATTCAACACTTCATCCACACGTTAAAATGTTGATTTTTTTTTCCCCACTTCCAACTCTCTTAATGCTTTGTTGCCCCATTAGTGTATGATGTAAAACATTATGACTGACATCTTTTTTATAGGTATTGTCTAGTAATGTTAGTACAGGAAAAGAAAGAATAACTCAAACCACTGTATTTTTTTAAGAATACACACATTTAGACTAACCTTATAAAATTACTAGGAAGTACCTTAAGTTAGAGAATTTCTAAGATTTCAGTAGTCCATTTTCCTTTCTCTACTTAGTGTTCATTTGAGAGCAATATAATAAAGATTTAATCCATTCCTTTCTTTTGGCTATGTCTTTCATCCCTACAGTACAGCAAATTTACTTCAAAAGTTTTACATTTTCTTTGAAGTGTTTGTGCTGTCTATCTTTGATAATGACCCTAACTAACAGACAGTCTAATGCAGCTGGAATCAGAGTACTACATCTTTCTGGTATTCTCTATGTAATANTTGCAGATCTCTTAGGATTTTCTGGAAGCATATACTACATACCTCTGGAATAAAGCGTATAATTGAAAGCATATACTTCAGGGCTCTGAAAAGTACCACGTTTTCACAGAACTTTTTCTTTGTTCATTACTTCAACAGAATCAGTTGATTGCTTTGGTGATTCCAGAAATTTAGAAATATTAGAATGAAGTAAAAGTTTCTTCCAAAAGGTGTTTTATAACAGCACACTAATGTGTACTCTTTGCTTTCAGGGGACTGTTCCAAGCCCAGATAAACCACAAAAAAATGTGTATGAAAAACTCTGATACTGCCAGTTCTCCTAAATATCGTTATTAAGTTATGTTTTTAGCCCTACTGGATCTTAGGCTTGTTCTCCCTAGCTGTAATTCTGAACATCACAAGTGTCACCTCTTACAGATTTTGCTTGTCTGTCACTTGTCATAAAAAGATGAAATCTCACAGAAACTTTTCGTCAAAAATTGCAGTACTCTGTGTATATCTTTTAGCACAACATAATAATTCACCTGTTAAGTGTTTACTGAAGTTCTGTGCTGTTCCTCTAGCCTTCAAGTGATACTGCTGTACCCAAAATTAATATTCTTGTCAAATCTGCTTACTTGGGAAAACCTTTTTGCTGTGACCGTGTGTCCGTCTGCAGTGTTGTTCTTTGTTCTCATTCTCCCCCCGCTTTAAGGCATAAATTATATTCTGAAGTGATAACTAAGGAAAATAGCTAGAAACTTGCAGGTAATGTTCTTGGAAAAGGTGCAAGCACATGACTTGTTAAAAACAAATTAATATGTATTATGAAGACTATTCTGTAACTGCTAACAAATCACTATATGCAAAATTTTTAAATTCAAAATAAGGTAAACACAGTGCTTCCTGAATTATGGATTTACCTACTTTGGACATCCTAATGTGCCCACAGCATCACTTGATCAGAGGTTTTCATAATAGTAGATTCTCTCCCACTGTACACTTTAGGTAGATGGAAACAATCATTCTGTTTTTTACCACAAAATCGAATTATACACCAATTAACATTCTACTCCTGGTTTATCTATCAGGCTGCTGATTCTAGAATACCCAAGATTCCTTTTATTTTCTACCTGTTGACAAGTGAGAAAGATACACAGAGCCCACTTTGCCTTTCACTCAAACAAAACATGGAAAAGATCACTCAGCTCTTTATAAAGGGGTGTAAAGATTAATTCTATTTGAATCAGACAAGTCTTTTCCATAAGGTTTCAATTTAACAAAGAAACAATTATTTTATAACACAGGCATGTGAATGTAAATGAACTACCCCATATTTTCCCCTTGGCTATGTGTAGCATAACTACTGAGATACAGTTCCAGATGTATTTCTGTTTGGTATGTCTGCACCTTTTGTTCTTTCAGGTCTTCCTGAATAGTCCAGTGTGCTGTCTCTTAAAATATGTCTGTTTCTTTTTTTTTTTATAAGACAAAAATAAAAGGTAAACTATCTATTTTTAATCTCGATTCATGATTCAAGGTAAGTTTGTAGGTCTGTCTTATCATGCTTCACAGTTCAGAGAGTATCTAGGTTGACACAGATTCCCTTCTTCTATGTAAATGCAACTTCTTTGCAAATAAAAAATGTTATATAGGTTCTTCTCTAAACAATTTCAGAACTGCTCATAGTTTGTGTATAAGTGCCACTGACCAGATAGATATATTGCCTAGTTTTCCTTAGTTGACTTATAGTACAGAAAACAGGCAGGTGGATAGGCAATTTATTGAAATAGATATGGAGACATCATTGTGATTTTGTATACAAGAAATTCTGTGATAGGTTGTATTCTTAGCATTCCTATGACGTCAACAGAAAATATTTAATTTTATTCTTTTTTAATTCAAATACTGTGTAATAGATTCTTCAGAAATATAGCCAAGACTATTTAAGAGAGAGCTTTTTAATGGGGGACGTATGTTGGTCTGGAAACTGAGGAGTGAGGACCTAAAATTGCTTTGAAGCTGCAGAGATTAAATTGCAGATATCCAAAGTATCAAATATTGATAACTACTTGAGGAAAATACTGCAAGGCCAGTCAGATTTTTGTTGTAATTTTGCAAGTCATTAATTATGACTGCACAGGGAGATCTCTGTTGCTTGTAATACAGGCTGAGTCCGCTTAAGCTGTCTGTCAGTAAGGAAAGTACCCGTGTCTCATATCTGATAGTAATGAATGATCTCGTGTATTCATCTCGAATTAACCAGCAAAAGACTGATTTCTTTCACTGACCACCTAAAGTTGTATGATGAAGATGAAAATATATATGCTTATTTTAGAACACTATAAATTGAGGCCTATACATTTTCATAATTTCTGGTTTATGTTGGTGTTTCTTTTTTTTATTTCTGAAAGCCATTAAAAATATCTGTGAAACCTGGATAATGAGAAGAGCCATGTATCCTAAAAGAAAAATAAATTTGAAGTTAGTTGCATAATAAATGTTCATTGTTTTTCTTATTTTATTTCTCTCACTTATTGAACCATAAGCTTTTGAATCTGATTCAAGACTGAGATTGCTATTCTGTCATTTAACACAGAAGAGTACCATAGGTGGAAAGTAAGGGAAACTTAATGCTTTTAGGGTATTCAAAGATAAATTAATAAAGAATTGTGTGTCGGCACCTGAATTTATAAAAATTGTACTGTTAATGAAATGGATGGGGCAGTGCGTGAATATATGTATATAATCATAGTGTTTCTTGAACATGGCAAGAAGGGGGAATGTTAAATTTGTGCTATTGTGGGTAGGGAATTGCATATTTAATATGCACCTTAGTATGAACTACAGAGCTCTTTTCTAGGAATGATGTGTAATGTGCTCCAGACTAACTGAAAGGAAGTGAAATATTTTGTCTATGTATGTTGATTTAGCACGATTAAAGTGAGATTTAATAATTTAGAATGTGTGTTTGTGGTTTTCTAGGATTATTATGAAACTTCTTAGCACCTGGAGAGCATGGGGATGGATAAAACCACCAGCATATCAAATGAGGTAATGAAATGCAAGGCCTCTTCTAACAGTACCTGGGGCTTTTTTACATTCCAACAAAGTGCGTGTTCAACAAGCAACAGATGTAGATTGTATCATCAAACAGGATGCTGATTGAGACTGAATGTTAATAGAACAGTTTATTGTTTCAGGGGTATTTTCCCTGGTCTGTTATGCATCTCCTTTTTTAACTGATAGTGGATACCTGGAGTTTTGTACCTTCTTGCAAAATAATATTGCCAGTATATTTATGGTGAATTTAAATTTTCTTTATTTTCTTCTGAAAGTTCACTCCCCCATCCGCTACTGCCTCATAATTTCCAAAACCTTCTGATGATAAAGAGCTTATTGAATGTGTAGGTCCTTTTCATTTAAGGAGCTGTCTTAAATTCCATGGTCAAAGTCTGAAGTACATAATAGAATGTATTTTGAGAGGGGAAAAAATTACCATAAACACTTTAATTGCATAGCAACTGAAGTCACCATTCAGGTGTCTAAATAGAGAGAATTGTTTGAAAACACTAAAGAAAAGGTTTTCATAGCTTTCTATTTCCATGAAAACTCTATCTGATGTTATATACTTTCCTTTCCCTTGCCTTTATTTACATTCTGTTTCTTTCCCCTTTCTTTCTCATTGTTATTATGATCATGTAACTTAAGAAACGAATAGTATATGATAAATAATCCCTATATATTTACATATTTACATATACTATATTAAGTAAATAAGTACCACTGATCTTTTTGATTAATAGTCTAGTAACAAGTAAAATCTGACAGTTGTCTATCTTCAGCAATACTGAATACACCAGGTTGACTTTTTTTCTTCCATTTCAAAAAAAACCTCTATTTGGAAGTAAAGAGAGGTTGATGCTTGACAAAGCATCAACAAACTCCCCAGGAAAACACCATCCCCCAAAAAACCACCCCTATACCAAAAAGGGTCTGAGACCAGAGAGAAGGACACCATTGTAGTTTGACTCATAGAATTTATTTTAAAAAATTGCGTTCTGGAGAGCAAATTCCCAAGAAAAATCAAACTTGTGCTGTAAAACAAAGAAAGAAACTTTGAATTTGCTTGAATGCAAAGTTGCAAAAGATATATATGGTATAAAAAGGATTAACTGTAGCTCAAATGATGACATTGTTATGGAGAAGTCCAAGTAGCTGGTGGGTGACAGCATATGATACAGAATATGAATATGTCTTTCAATGAAGTACTACCTAGGTTTGTGTCTAGAAATAGGAGTTCTCTGGAGTAGCCAGAGAACTATCAGTGAGACTGAGAAATTACCTTGTAATTATGAACTAAAAAAATAATCCAGAATAAGATCAATTTCTGAATGAAATCTCAGATTTACTGACAATTTAGTGATAGTGCAAACCTTGGGCTGAAATACTTTCTCAGCTGTTAAAAGGTAAAATATCTAAAGGGTTTCCTAAAGGAAAAATTAATCAAAAAGCAAAACCCCTCAAAAAGAATTAAAATATAATGGAGGTTAGTAATTGCTAAATAAATTGCAGAAAGTTTCTAATCCTGAAATGTTTCTAGGTAATGAATTCGATGGTGTGTATGTTTCATTAGGAATCAAGGCATGTCTGCCTCAGACATTTGAGCCAAGAACACAAACACAAACACCCTGCATTCCCAGGGTGTAGTGACTAATACTTCCAGTGAGATCTCAGCATTCCCTTTATAGATCAGGTGTTAATGTACACTGACATTCCAACTTGCAGCACTGAAAATTAATATCAATATGGTGGGCTAAATAAAGTATAACTCTGGAGCTGCAAATACTTTTGGGATGTAGGGAAAGTATTTTAAAGCTTTTCTGCTAATGTTGAGTCAAAGTCTTTGATGCTAAAAATAAGAGATTAAAAGCCTCCATGAGATTGCAGATTGTTTATTCCTGTATAGATATGCTGAAGTGAAACATATCAGTATACTACAGTAGTTGAACTACCGAAATGAACCCATAAAACTATATGGTGGACAGCAAGTTTTATTACCATTTTTCTCATTTATGACACTTCCTCTGAAGTGTGCCTCTTAAACAACAATGATATTCTGCAAGTATCTTTCTTAAGAGTAGCCAATAGCAATGTCTCAAAATAGGTTCAATATCATTATTGGCGTCCATCTTTTCATTTGGAAACTATCTAGACTTTAGTGTATTGCAGTGTGTAGAGACTTCCCCTCTTTGGGGTTTTCCCCCTCTTCCACTTGTTTCACCCATACTACTTCTCTTGACACCCTCATATGTGTGTAAATTACATGCTCAGACTAGAACTTTATATTTCCTATGAAGTTGTAGGGGAGCTCTATAGTGAGGTTTTTCTGGTTTTGTTCATGGGGAACAGCTCCTTTACCAATTTTTAAATTCTTTCTGAAATCAACTTCTCTGTCTCTGCCTGAAATATCACAATGTCTAGTCGCTTGTTTTACTCTTCCTTTCAGCTTTGGTCATCTGACAAAGTTGCACACATATTCTCCAGATGCTGTCTTGCATGTTTGTGTATTTGAGTACTATACCTAAACAGAAAGGTATTGAAACAAATGAGGTATTTAATTTTTTTAAGTCCCTTTTTTTTTCTTTTATTCTTGTTTATCTGAAGTTGGTGGGATACTCCCTTCTGATATTTTTTTAAGTGTAGTATTACTATGACAAATCAGGAGTGAGTATCACTTTACACTTGCTCAATTTGTTGCTAGTTATTTCCTTTCATTTTCTCTTTACTTATTCACGGAAAAGATTTGCTACAAGTGGATCTAACTCATTATTCACATATTTGCTTTTAATTCTTGAGGCTACTAAATATGTTCTTCATAAATCCACATATGTGGTATCATCCCTAGCTCAAATATCTCTTAGATGGCTAGTGTAATATTGCATATCTACTGTACGAGTCTTTAAGTCATGTTTCCCATGATCAGACTGCTGGGACACTAGAGTTTATGACTTGCATAAATATAGGAGAACAAAAAGCTCTGGGGCATGTTTTCTGTTGGTATATACTAGTAGTTAAGTTTTAAGTAGTTGCTTTGGATACTTTATTTTGGACAGCCCATGTCTGGATAACTTTAAATAAGATTGTGTGTGTATATATTTATTATATATATATAAACAAGTGTAAATAGTCACGATTCATTAATTTCTTAAGCCAAATTATGCTAGCTGAAATCTTGAACATTAGAATGAAAAAAAAATTGAACAATATTTTTCATATTTTTTCCTGCTTTAAGTATATTAAATATAGAATTAATTACAGCCAACAAGGATTTACACTGGCAAGGGAATGCAGAAGTTGAAATACAAGGTGTGAATGTATTTGACCCGAACATTTTGCATGGCCAAGTGAAAGGTCCTGCTCATGGTTAAGGGCAATCCCAAGCACAACTACAAGTTGGGAAGAAAATGGATTGAGAGCAGCCCTGAGGAGAAAGATTTAGAGGTGTCAATGAAAAGGTTAACCAAAGACATCAGCGTGTGCTCGCGTCCAGAAATGCAATTATATCATGGGCTGCAGCAAAAGAAGTGCCAGGTCGAAGGAGATGATTCTCCCTCTCTACTCCACTCTCATGAGAACCCACTTGGAGTACTGCATCCATCTCTGAGGTCCCCAGTAAAAGAAAAATATTAAGCTGTTGAAGCAAGTTCAGGGAAGGGCAATGAAGATGATCAGAGGGCTGGACTAGATCTCCTGTGAGGACACATTGTGATAGGGATGGGCTTGTTGAGCCTACAGAAGAGAAGGCTCCAGGAAAACATTATTGTAGCCTTCCAGTATCTTCAGGAGCCTACAAGATATCTGGAGAGGGACTGTTTACAAGGGCATGTAGCAAAAGCTAAATCTAAAAGGGTGATGGCTTTAAGATGAAGGAGGGGAGATTTAGACTAGACATTAGGAAGAAATTCTTCCCTGTGAGGGTAGTGAGGCCCTGGTACAAGGTGCCCACAGAAGCTGTGCCTGCCTTGGGCCCTGGCAGTGTTCAAGGCCAGGTTGGATGGGGCTTTGGGCAACCTCGGCTAGTGGAGGGTGTCCCTGTCCATGGTAAGGAGAGTCTTGGAACTAGATGGACTTTGAAGTACCTTCCAACCCAAACTATTCTGTGATTCTATAATTTTTAGCCTCTTTGAGCTGGTCTGTAAATTACAGATTTTTTCAGGCTCATGCTCATTTTCTTTCATATGGTTAACCAAACACATTGAGTTTTGTGTATCTTCCTAAGTGTGTATAATGAAATCACAATTTTAAAAAGTTGATGTTCTTTCTGCAAAATAAGTAGTTTATAAAAGCATCACAAGATCATGTATTCGTACACATCCCGTTTGTGCCAGTGAATATGCTAAAAACTATTATGTATCAAGTATTGGGGGCTTAATATGATTTAGAAAATCTACATTGATGGAGATGGTACCTCAATAGCTTTTTGATCCATTTGTGATATATTAAAATTTGCCAATTATATATGGTTTTCTCTGTTGAAGGTAAGGTTTTCACTTACTGTTAGTGTGTTTGTTTTATTATAAATGTCAAAGACAGGAGGGATATAAAGCCAATTCTATTGGTGTGTGAAGCTGAGGGTACCTTCTCTTTTTCACAGATGTAGGATATATGGTAGTGATGGACGCTAGTAGCCTACTGTGTACTTTTGTACATAAATAGCTTATTAACAAAAACACAAAACACACTGTCATTCCAGCTATATTTGCTTTATACCATAATATTCTACTGCTTTCAAAAAGTTTTGATCTTGTGATCAGTCACAGGAAATTTGCAGCATCAAAATGGGGAAGGGTATAATGGTCATTAACTTGCTGAAAATTATTCAGTCACTTCTAGTGTCTTAGTTACTCCAGATTCTGGCCATAGTCAGTACAAAATGTTGCTTGCTTTGTGTAGAGAGGCAGAAATCAGAACGGATGGTGGTTGTTCAGGAGTAGAGTTTGGCTCTTTTTAATTTCTCTTCTGCCTGGATTTGAAGAAGTACGTGGGTGATATCAATGGATCTTCCATTGCAACAACACTTTTCTTCCACTGGCATTAGCCATTGGAGAAATGTTGGTGTAGCTGGTAAACCTCAAAAGTACACTTAAGCATCTAAATTATCTCAGTTCACAAAGTTACTAATATGGGAAAAACATCATGTTTTACTTGATGTCAAGAGTGTTATGGCAGTCTATACCAACTGTCTGTATTGCCTTTCTAAACGTTCTTCCTTAGCACACCCAGAAAATAGAGAGAATGGGTCATTCAGGTCTATTTGTATTTCACTTATGGTTGGAATCTGCTATCTTTGAGTAAGTGAAATAATTCTACTTCTGGATAGCCTCTGGGATATGGTAATTAACTACAGTTTTGCTCTTCATCTCTGAGTGTTTTTTTTTTTTTGGTCTTAAATTCTTGATGCTTTCTATTTCTTCCTTTTTTTTTTAATAAATGTTGTTACAAGAACTTCAAAATAAATATATCTGGGAAGTTATGTGGATGTTTTCCTTTAAGTTCATTACCTAAAAGAAAAGGACCTTCTCAGTAGTTCTCTCTATGTACTGACATACACCCTCTCAACAATGAATTCCAATGAATATATCTTTTTGGCATATACTGAATTTACTGTAACAAATGAGTAGAGAAACAAAGAATTAATCACCAACCAATTAGTGGCTGAAATGTCCTAGGCTATGAAGTGGGCCAGAGCTACTTGCCCAGGAATCTGCATATTTAGCCTTTAAAAACAATTGTTTGGTGATGCAGACACAAGCCTCCATTTATTATGGAAGATCTTATTTTATTTTATTCTTGAAGTATTAACTTCCTTTACTTGCACCTAGTAGGAACAATATGTGTTGAGCAGTATTTATTTTCTTTCATCAGACATTAAAAATAAAGCCGGTAAACCTGGTTCTGACTTCACTGGCAGTAGCGTAAATCAGCTAAAGGCAATAGACCTCATTCTTCTCCCACTTCTGTCAATTTTCAGCAAAGTATGCCTGTTTGTCCCATTTTCCTCTCTTACACTGATATTTAAAAGAACTGTACCAAGGGAGATTAGGTTGTTAAATTTAACAAAGTTTGAGAAGAAAAAAAGTTTTCCTCATACACATACACTGTAATATTGAGTCTTTTTTATAAATAGGTGATAGAAGTAAAGGATGCTGCAATATTTAAACCAATGTGTTGTGTTCTGACTTAGCAAAACCACTCTCTCTAGTGGCATATGATCTTAATTTTAAATCAAGATTAAAAAAAAAAACATACTGTCTTTTATTAAGAGTAATATTAATTTTAGTCAACAGAATTTTATAACTTTGTGGATATTTTATTTTGTTCCTAATTCTAACAAATCAAGTTTTAGCAATATTCCTTGTGGATATGTCTCCTTATGTGTTTGTTTCTTACAGGATGTTCTAATAAATAGACAGTGTGAAGCAAAAATGTAAATTAGTTTGACAAATACTATATTTTACTTTTGTTTTTACCCACTACTCGTTATTTCAAGGTGCTAATATGAATTTTTGTCTTTGAAGACAAACTATTTGTGAGCACCTGGGAGAAAACCTGGGAGTTTCTAAAACAAGCTTGTATGTCTGTATTTGTTTACATATTACATCTTACAAAGTTGCATGAGATCCTCATGTTGCACAACAAAAGACCTCTTTTATATCTGGTTTCCTAACCTGCATGTCCTCTAATGATCTCAGCATTCACTGTCCTGTCCTATGGAAAAGAGAAAACATTAACTGAAGTGCTCATGTGTAGAGCCTAGATGTTCTTATTTTATTCCTGAAGGAATTCACATAATAGCAATTCCATGTACTTGTCAAAGTTCACAAGCATGTCTAATGCAATGCTGGTGGTGCTAGCTGTCACTGTTAGAGCTTGTGCAGTAGAGTTACTGTTCGGGTTGCTACCCGAAGCATCAGGACTTGCACTACATTGTTTTCCCATGGCCATTATCGTTCATTCCAACAAAGATCAACTGGTCCAGTGTGTATGTTCTGTGGGATGCTCTTAGGGGAGGAGCAACAGAGTTGAGCAATTTAAACATGGTGGTAGTTTTGTTCATACCTCTGTGTCATCTGTTTTTTTCTAGTAACAATCATTCACAAAGAGAAGGCTTATGGATATGTTTATCGTGTTTAGTTTGAGAAGACAATGATTGGGTGGTGAATGTGATAGAATTGGCATTTTGAAAGCTATTTAAAAATATAGGGTTATCTGAAAGATAAAAAAGATAAAAAAGATTTGGGTCACAAGGATATGGTTTAAAAAAAAAAAAAAAAAGGATTAAGAGGGTGATTATTTAGCCAGAATATTGTTTTAGAGTAGCAGTGACTGGACTGCAATGTTGAAGTGATGTTTCTTTCCTGTCATGCATGTCTTGAAATTTCTTCTGGTTTTTTATAGTATTGTTCAGGGCTTCTGCCAGAAAATCAATTTTAATTGTAAATCAGGTTTCAAGTCAGAAAAAATTAGAAAATTTGAACTAAAATATCTGATGTCAGTTGAAGTTAAAAAACAAATAATGGTAATCAATTTAGGAATCTGTCAGTAAACTTGCAAGTATGACTATAATCCTTAAATTTTATTTTGCTGTTCTCTTTCTGTCAGAACATTTAGCTGATCTTTGAAAATCCTTTTAATTTCTATTTGTAATAGTCAAAGAAGCTCTGTTACCTTTCTTTATCACTCACTATAAAAGGCTTTCCATTTCCATCATAATCCAGGTAAAATATTACAGCTAACAGCTAGGGAAGGGATACTAAGACTGAAGCATTTGCTTTGTTGTTAAGCAACCACGTGACCAAGGAGATCTCTCTATACCAAAATAAGTGATCTCATGTGAGGTAAAGAGATTGTATGAGGCTGATACCAAGTGTGTTAGCCTCAGACTCAAAACATGAATTTTGATGAGTCTAGTGTATAAAGTGTACATTTCAGACTTACATATAAATGATTATTGGTTTTGGGCCTAACCTTAGCAAACAGTATTCAGAATTATTCAGTGTGCAGCCCACTTAGGTGAGAGACCTGGTTCTCTTCTGTCAACATGTAATGGTCCCCCAGGATTTAATATAATTGTGAAGACTAGAGTCTCTAATAATAATAATAAAAAAACTCATCTGTTTGAATTGTTCACCCTTTATAATAACAGAACCTATACTGACAGATTTATTTATTTAAACAAAGTGAAACAGAGTAGAATCAAAGCCTATTCCTCTTTCCCCAAACTATTTATTTGCATATCAATAATTTAAGCAGCTTATTCTTTATTTCTAGATTTGTTATTCTTGGCAATGGTCTGTACTTGGTACCAGGTATACATCTGCTTTAAAATGCATTGGGTTTTTTTTTCTTATAATAGCTCTTGCTGCCGAGCACTTCCCCTATCCCCCCTCGCCCCCCAACCTAGCAAAGGCTGATTTGATTCTCCTTAATGTAGAAAAGATTGTGTTACGGCACTTTAACCAGCTTCTGTTCATTCCGAGGAATGCTATCATCATTTTTGTCTGCTTTCATAATAATATGGGCCTGCAACTTTAAAACCTACTTGCAACTGTGTATTTATGTCAGTCTAAAGCAATGTCCCAAGGAATCATAAATATGATGTGCTCCATTTTCTGCCCACTGCACTGTCTCTTGGGAGAGGAGGCAGCCTTGGTATACTGAACAAAAATCAGGCCTCACAACTTTGCAGCGTGAAGGGCTTGGGAATGAACATGTGGTTGGGCTGTCTCAAAGACTTTGTTATAATAAATGCTTAGCTTGAATTTCTAATTTCTTGGGATTCCCAGAATTTACCCAAACTAATAAGTTTATGTCTCAAAACTCTCATTAATATACTAATGTAGTTGAAATTGAATTTAAGTAAATGTGATATATGTAGCATACGGGAATTTTGCAAAGTAATAGTGTGTACAGAAACAGATACCAGAACCTTACACTTGAATGAAAAATAATATTTCATATGTTCTAGATGCCACATATTTCCAAAAGGTAGCAAGTGTCTGTGCTCAGATATTTTACCTAAACTATATTGTCTGTTCCGAGAGAACGTCTGGCTGAAGTGTTCATTCATTCAAACATTTACAGTTCAGATAGCATCCCAGAAAGACAAATGCCAAGTCAAGTGTGTAAAGACAGATCTTCTTTCCCCCAAAACTATAAACTCGCTTGTAAACAAAGGGAAATAAACCCTCTGCCACTGTCTATGTATGTGTAGCAGTGCCATCTAGTGAGTCTTGTCCTGACATTGAACAAAACAGAGCAGATTTAAATTGCTATTCAAACTATTCACTATTTAACTATAAGGAATGATCAGTACTCTGTATCTTTTGTATTCTCCAGGTAGTGTCTTTCTCACAAGTATTTTCCTATATTATGTGTGCTTTTAAAAGCGTGCTCTTATGAGGTGGGGTTTTCATGTGTTTTTAAACGGTGTTTTTGCCTTCTAGTCTTTCAAACACAGTATGTTAATTTTGCCTTATATTAACCAGATTTTTTATTTTATTTATTTTTGAAATGTAGAGGGGTGTGGCTTTGAAAAAAGATGCAAAAAAAAAAAAATCCAAAAGCTAATCAAATGCAGGTTTTGAGCAGGCTTCTTTTTTTGAAGTATGTTTCTTCCCTCATTCAAACTGAGGAAAAAAAGCAAGATACTCAAGATGACTGATGTAAAAATGTCATGAATCCCTACAGCACATAATAAGAAATCTGTGAAGAAGAAAGAGTGATCAATGCATACAAACATACAACCACCAGCAGGTTTATTATAGAGCAGAACAGCCATCATAAATAAGATGTATACATCACATATATGTGTATATATGCACACACATGCTGCATTCTCCTCAAAGCTGTGACTGCTATTAGATACAGAACAATCACTACAGAACCTAGTAGTTAATGTTACTCAAATGAAAAAAAAAAAGCCAAACCAGAAAAAAATATTTAGCTATGATATTATGATCAAACAACTTAATGTTGATTTTGATGCTTTTAGTTTACCAAGTCATATGCTACATACTTTCTGAAATCAGAGGGTTGCAGTTAAGATTGGTATTGATCCTAAGTATTGATGCTAAGTTAATTTGCTAGCTAAATGGAAGAAAAATATCTGAGAAATCAAGAGCCTTTTAGGTGGCTATTATTCATTCAGTGTTCTCTCCTAGTCTGTTGGCTTTCAGTGCTGAGATCATATGAACAAAATCATGCAAGTGGAAAGCTAAGTGTATCTAATAATATAGTAATGTGTATTTTCTAGAAAGTCTCTATCTCAGGTATTTGGCTTCTCAACATGTATTTGTAACACAGAAATTATTTCATTTAATGGATCAGTTAGTTTTATACTGAACTTAACTTCTAAAAAAGTGCCCGCATTCCCAGTCAGAATTTCTGACTCTGCATAGAAAATGCTAAGCAAAAAGGCATTTTTTTTTTTTTTTTTTTTTGTGAAGTGGATAAAAAAGAGGAATGGATAATTGGAATTTAGTGGAAAATGAGAGTTATTCTTCAAATTGTCACTTAAATCTAAGCAAGCCTGGAACGGTAATCAAAAGATATTACCATGCAATGACTGTTTGCCAACGAGTGACAAGATTTGAGAAGCTTAGTTGTCAATTGGCTGAAATAAAGTCCTAATCACATAGCTACATGCCAGTTGAAATAGTTGTAGCTTTTTATTATCTAAATCTACTAATAACTGATGATGTTCAACAGTTTATGTGGCAAATTTGACAACAAAGAAACTTTTGTCTAACAAGTAAACCCACTCATAGTGGTTTTTAAGAAGCATCTAAGGACTGGAGGTGTTTACAGAAGCAAGACTGTGGGCCTCTCCAGTTTTCAAATATTGTCTGTCTGTCTTACCTGTTCACTGCTGAAATTTCATTGTTTCGATGGTATCATATATTTGTTGTCATATCACCAGAAAGTGCATTTTATATTAAGTTAAGAGTCCCATCCAAGACAGAAAACTACTAGGGGAAGTTAGTTTTCAGAATTATTGTTACTTTTTGTTTGGTTTTATGTTTCTCCTTTCTTTCACTTGTTATTTTTTTGTTGCACCACTGGCAAAAAATAGGCTGGAAACCTTCAATATCAGTTATGTCAGGATTACCCTACATGAAAGTCCTTGTCAGCCTATAAGAGCTGTGCTTCGGAAAATGGTAACACAAGTGTTATTTACATTCTCTGCCTGCACTGGGCAGGCAAAGACTGTTGATAACTTGTGTGAATTTTACAAGAGCCTTCAGGTTGCTCTGGCAATTTGAAGTTTAGTGCATAAATGAATGTGTATTTAGTGAAATAAAAGTGTGTTGGACTTCAGTTTCTCTGAGTTGTGTGATCTAGTCCTTAATCACATCCAAAAATCTGGGAAGTAATTCCCATATGTCTGTAAAAATATTTATCTCTTGATTCAAGGTGTTGGTGGATTATTTGGTGAAAACACATTGAAGTATGCCACAGATACATCTGAAAGAAACTAGCTAAAATGTTTAATCTTGTTGATAGACTGGATTTATAGAATATATTAGTTTATGCAAATTTTGTAAGAGAAAAAAAATACTTAAAACTATTTTCCAATCTTGGATGTTGCACTTCTTTATTGCTGAACTAAAATTAATTTTATTACTATACTTAATAACCCTTTTTTTCTGCACTCTGCTCCTTCTGTGTCTGAGTGTTGAAAAATAATGTAATATTTTTTTTTTCAGAAATTTTGAAATGCTTATATTTAAAAAGCAAAAGTTTTTTGTTTTCCAACTAACTGACATACAACTAAAAATAGTGAAAATTGAATAGTCAGGCACTGTAATAGCTACCTCGTCAACCTGTGAAATCAAGAGAACGCAAAATATTTATTGTATTTTAAAGGTAAATAAGAAAATGTCTAGCTCCTTTGGAATTTTAAGCTCATTTTAAAAATGGACAAATAGAAACACATTTAGGTGAGTGTCCAGGTACAAAGAGAAAGCTGAGCAAGAGGATTTTTATTAAAAAAAATAATAATTGTTCTCTTGCTGAGGGAGGGAGGGAGGGAGAGTTGTCTTTGGTGATTTGAATGTGCCTATTATAGTTTAGCTCTGGTTTGCTTGATCACCATTTCTTTTAGAGTGATCTTAGGTCCTATAGCAGGTTACTTTTTTGTTTTCTATTAATAGCCTTTTATTTGTTTCAGTGGAGTTTTCCTGGATTTTATGTGAAATAAATAATAGGAAATTTAGGTTGTTGATCACTAATTATCGTATTTGATAATATATTAATTTGATGTGCTTACAGCTATGCTCATGTTGTAGTCATTGAAGGTGTAAACTCTGTCTATAAGTAGAAGTTACATTTAGTTTAACTTCAATTTTAATTTCTATTATAGCTCTTTGTTTTTTTTTATTTCTTTCTGTTGTGTAAATAGAACAGCTTGGGGTTTACTTGCCAGTCCAGTATTCAATTTTACAAAGGCAAAAGTATTGCTGTAGTACTCTTGCAGCATGTCATTATGAACAAAAGTTACCTTTGTAACTTCAGTGTTTAAATGTAGAGTTGTACAGGGAAGACTATGAGTAGAATTCTTTACATTTTTGAAAGTTTTCTCTGATTGTGAAAGGTCATACTCCTTGCTAGCCTTTCAAAAATTAATTTTGCCTGTGTGATGTTGCTTTAAGAGATTTGCTCTGTGTGTGTGAGAGAGAATCAGGACACTGGTGTTTTGCTAAGTACTTGAAGCTTGTATAAAGCATCTTTAAATATTAACAGAGGAAACAGAACTCAATGATAAGGGGAAAATTGTGGGCATGAATGATCAAATTTGCTTTAGTCAGAAAAATGTTCATTGGGCAGCTGAGAGTGATTGAGAAACAGAGTTTTCCTCAAAACAGGTCTAATTTCAACAGTCAACATGACATTCACAGTAGATTATGATAATACAGAAGTACATATAAGAAATGTGTATATTCATATAATTCAAAATATTTAAAATATATTCAAAACACATAGGCTGTTTGATATAACTGGCAGGCTGAACTTACAACTTTCTTGAACTCAGTTTATGTCTTATTAAACTTATAATTCAAGTTAGAGTTATACTGTCCATGTTGTTCTAGTTATTGATGAGACAAATTAAGAAACTGTTGTACAAAAGGGAAGGATTGTTGGTGAACTGTTGGGGAGTTTGCAGTGAAGTGTTATGGGTTAGCATGAAAATCCAACAATGCCAACCAAAAGCAATGTTCTAACAGGCTGCATCACTGGATTCTTGTATCTCTTCCATCTGCTGTGTTTACCAAGTGCCTATTTTGCCTCCCTGAATTACCAGACTGAATCCTCTGTCATCTGACATTTTCTGGGCCATGAATCTTTTATAGTTCTATGAAAGAGCTAATCCAACTCTCTGCATTGCTCCAGGACCCCTCAAGGATAGATTAGTTGTTGGGGATGAAACACTGGGTATAAATGTCTGGAATGTCCTCAAATATCTGTGCATCAGTGTAGCAGTAACGTATGTTTTACACCTCAGCCTTTCCTTTCTCAGTTTGCATTCCCTTCTTACCACAGACAAAATGCAGCAGCTTTGAAGAGATGGAAATTCTCCAATCTGTAAGAATTCTGGTCAGCTGAGCAGATCCATGTTCTCCTTGATGTCTTTAAGGATGCTTGACAAGTCTGGTGCAAGTAATCTGGATGGAAGGTGAGCCACTCAGTGGATCAATTTAGTTCAAAGGTATTAATAAGGAAACTTGGGAAAACAACTTTTCACCCAGATCTTCCATGAAATTCAGAAATCTAAATGTTGCCTCCTTTTTTTTCTTTAAAAAAACAAACCACCAAAAAAAAAACAAACCACAAACCCAAAACCAAAAGAACCCAACACAACCACAAACCCAAACCAAACCTACAAAAGCCCAAACCGCAACAATATTTACGTCAGACACCCATGTTCAACTCTTTTTATTAAAATTAAAAAACCCCAACCCCTAATCTGTTAATAAGTTGATGTTTGTATATATTTTTATTTTGAATAAGCAAAAGCTAAATCAAATCCTATAATGCTAAATAAATAAATTCTAAATGCTGTATCTCTAGTCTAAAAAAAACCTTTCAGTTTCTGTATTCTATTAGTGTCAGCAGAAGATAGTGACATTTTTAAAACTTCAAGTAGTAGCCTGCTTGCTACAAAGTAGTAAACAACAGCATGCAGTTGCATACTTTGATACATAACGTTGGGCTTCATCCAAAATACATTGGAGACATTGCAATAAAATTTTTGTCTGGGACTCAAAATAGTGAAAAATAGGGGGGGAAAAAAGTGTTAGAGTAGGTCCCTGACCAATACTACTTCTTTCTGAATAAATCATATTAAAGAGTTGGAAAGGTGAAACTGTAGAGGTAAAAAAAAAAAAAAGAAAAAGAAAAAAAAAGATTCAACTTGTATGATTATTTCCAATGATTTAAGGGTACTGTTTCATTTTGATCAAAAGCATCTATTTTTTTCTGTTAAGCTAAACCTCCACTGTTTCAAGAATTCACAGCATTTCATGGGGGGAAGGTTTTCTCCTATGACCATTTTATCAAGACAGTTAATTCCACTGGTAAGACCATAAGGCATTACCTATTGAAACAGGATGCTAACCAAGGCAGGGTTAGAAAGACCATCTTAATTTTTTAGCACGTTAAAATTACTATTGACTCTGAGTCACAATGATGTGATTCATCCTGAATGTTAAATGTGTCCTTGAGATATTGCTCCATCAGAGGCTCATGTAAAAATTAGCATTAGGATGGTTGGTTTTCTGAGGGAGTGATGGGCCTGGTGTTGGTTTTCCTGGGGGTATTTTTTGGTTTTTCCAAAGGTCAAGGGGAGAAGTGGAAGATTTTTTTAGAAGATTTTTTTTCTTCAGATTTTTAAATACTTAATTTGTCTTTTCAGCTAATAAACTAGTTTACAGTTTAGATCTTAAAGTATGTTATCCATATTCAAAATATTGGGTAATTCCTCCATAGGTTATACCTATGAATAGTTCCTTGAAATATCAGCCCAATAATTATCACTGGTTAAAAAAAACAAGTAGAATGTTAGGCATTACTAGCAAAGGAATTTAAATCAAATGAGGAACTAATTTATTCTGGTGTATAAATCTATTTGTGAAGTGGTTCAATTCTGCAAATTTAAATTTGTTTACTTCAACTATTTTTGCTTCATTAGTTTCAAAAGAGGATCAAGTAGAATTAGAAAGTCCTTGATTGATCCAAACTATGAAATATCTGTCATATTGATTATAATATGAATAATTATAAATTACAGATTTGTAGCTTACAGAAAAGAGAGGGGAAGATAGAAGAATATGCAAATCATAAAAATGATACACCAAATATAATTATTAGCTTCTAAATAAATTTATATCTCATGGGAGAAATTACTATTTGCACAAGTCATACTTGTAGAAGCGATTACCACAGGATGTTGTGGATACTAAAAATGTAAAGGGATTAGGAAAATTTATGGCATATTTTTCATGAATTACTTACTAAACCTGATGGTTCATATACAACTCTCAGGTTCTTAGGTCTCAATGATTCTTAAAGCACAGCACAGAGACAGTTATCATACATGCACCGTGATCTTCAGTTCCTTTGGGAAAGTACACTGGACTTGGAGGCCTTGACCTAGTAAATTTGTTCATATATTCAGACCAGGTGATGATATAATATTGCAAATATTTCAGATTTATAATATTTGGCAAATGTTAATACACTGCAGGGACACCTGTTTAGAAAAGACTGGAAATGCAGAAAAAAAGATAATGTGGGACATATCAATTCTATTGCTATTTTATAGCATGGTTTGTTTCTTTATTATATTTTCCCCTTCAACTTTTCAAGAACTTAAAAAACCCGAAAAAGTAGTTTTACTTTTTTTGTTTCTGAATGTTTGCAATTATTTAGGTAAAATGTTACATCAGTGCAAAGTGAGCAATGTCAGCTTCTCTGTTTCAGTTCAGACTATTCAGATTTATTTGATTAGAGACATGTATGATTTGTTGAAACCACTTGAACATTTCATTTCTTAAGGGAAACATAGTTTTAGAGCAAGAAGCCTCTAGAGCCTGCAAGCAGGAGGCGGAAGTGAGTGGGTTGACATTGAGAAAAGCACTGTTGATTGACATGATATATCGGTTTAGAGTATATTAACTTATCTCACACTTTAAAGAGTCAAAATTATCTCAGGAATGTGTTTAGAATCCTAACACCTCAACAGATGGAAAACTCCCTTCCTTTCTCCTCCCCCAAAATCACCTGGCAAAGAGCGAGCCAAGGCTAAAAAGGTATTTTACAGAATTTTAGTTTGTTTTGCAAATTTTTTTTTTTTTTATGCTTCCAGAATAGCTTACAGCTTTCCACAAACCAGAATGCATTTTCATGGCTTTTCTTGTTTCCTAAAAAAAAATAAATCAGGAGTAGAGCTTATTTTTAATTACAGTTCGTACAGTATGTCATGGTCTAGTGCGTCAAGCATTGCTATTTTGTGTCTGTGCTTAATTCTAACTTTAGATGGACATACATTGTAACTATAAACACCTGCCTAGCTTCATTAAGGGTAGTAAAAATATCCCATTGTGGGAGGACCATAAGCTGTGTTTTAGGCAGTTTGTGTGTGATCTCTGACAAGAACATACCGTGCTACATCTTTCTCGCTGTCTGTATTCTCTGTCAGATGAGAAATATGAAATTCTGTCTCTGTCCTTGGCCACAACATGCGCACACATGCACGCACGCACAGGCAGAGTATTCCAGCAGTAACATAGTAATTGTAAATAATTTTGCAATAGTCAGACTTTTTATGGAAAAATGAAGCTAAACTTAAAACAACACAAGATTAGCTTAAGGTCTTAATATACACAGATATCTTAGACGTCACTTCTAATCAATGTATTGCAGCCATATATTTAAGGAAGATTACTTTTAAAAGCTAGGGCAGTTCTGCTTTTAAAAACAAAACAAAACAAAAAAATGAGGTTAGTACTTAAAAAAAGGATAGAAGTTTCTACTTAGGGATCCAAACACTAGTAACTTACAAAAATTCCTACCATCTGTCAAGCCAACTAGCACATCAAATTCATAAATAGCAGTGCATATAAAGGAAACTAGGAAAATCAATTTCCATGCTATATATATAAGTTCATAGATAAGAGTTTTTAATTAAGCTGAGTACTTCTAATGATATAAAAGCTCTTTACATGCTTCAGGGATTTTTTGGTTTTGTATAATTATTCAGAACACTTCTCATCTACTGCAACAGTTTACAAACAGAGAAACTGAGGCAAAAATAGATCCAGGTTCCTGACATTTTATTTTCAGGAGAACATGAACATGCTTCATATACTGTAATGCAGGGATTCATGTACTAGTATGGCTTTCTTCTGGACCTCACTATTCTCTTCCTAGAGCTGAATGTAATGTGAACTACTTGATTTTATTATCATTACAGTTAGTTCAACAGGAGACAACTGTCCACAGTATAATAGTCTCAACACTCCTGGTTCTCTAATTACCAAACTATTAAACTGCTGAAGGATTAAATTTAAAAAATAAGTAAGAAAATTTGCTAGTTTGGATTTTTGTGTATTTTTCCTTTGCATGCAGTACTGATGGGCATAAATCTAGCTTGTTGAGAACATACTGTTTAAAGTTGCTCATCAATGCTTGTGTGATCTTGGTCATGTAGGCCTTCTTTTCTAGCCCACATCTCATCATACTCAGGACACTGCTCCTGCTGCTAGAAAAGTCATAGCCCCTACTGATTTCAATAGAAAAACACTTAATATTTGAAATAGAATGACGTGGATGCTTGCAAGAAGTATACTGGCATAGCAGAAGTGATAATTGGGCTACACAGCTTCTCAGCACCTCTGCCTTCCACTAGCTCCTTTCTATATGGGCATTGGTATCTTTCTGAAGTCTCATCCATAAAGCAATTTCTTCCCCACAAAACAGGAAGTACAGTAGTAGATATTTTCATTTCCCAAATTTCATGATCATTATAATCTAAATGCTAAATAGATTTCAAATTTGGTCAGTGTCTTGCCTTTACTGTCAATAGCATGGAAAAGCATTTCAGAGTCAATTGATTTTTTTAATCTGCAGTTTCATTGTGCTAGTATCCAGCTTTTGGAATTTGCAGTTGCCTATATTAACTCCAATATCATATATCCTCTTTTATTTTTTGGCAAGAAAGTTCTTGTTGCAAGACATTAAAATATAGCTTTATGTATGGTGTAAGGGGGTTTTGTTGCTATTTTCCATTGAAGACTTTGTAAGTTTTATATGGAAGTTTATATATAGAGAAATTAATATATATTGAAACCAAATTAAAAACCACCACCTGAGATATAACACTGACAGATGGACCCTAAGAAAGTAGGTGACACATAATTTGCCCTACTCTAGCAGTGTACAGGTTGGGTCACCTGTTCTGCTCCCCTAACTCCTACAATGTTTCCTATCCAGAAAGCTGTCACCTGTTCTTCTGACCCACACATTATTGATACATTCAAACAAAGTAGTGGAGGTGGATTTCTCGCCCATATTTCAGCTGTTCTGGAACACGTGAAGTGTTCCCATGTTTCCATAAAAAATTTTATACTTTTATACTTTTCTCCAGAAAAATCATTTGAATGCTATCATCTCTGATTGTATTAGCACCTACAGCTATAGTGAATGTGCTGTTAAATCTTTGCTGTGTTTGTTTACAAGTGAACCAGAATGGATTACTACACCAATGAAAATGGAGACATATAACAAGGGAATGCACACCTCTACTTTAACTGAGAAAATGGAAGGATAAATTGAAACCTGTAACTTGATTATTCTGCCAATTACATTTTACTTTAATAAATAAAAGGCCATGAGAAATGGCAAAGGAGATATTCTGTAGGGAATGAGCATGCCAAATTTTGAAAATTAATTGGTAGCTGAATCTGCTAGTAAGGACTGCTCTAGTATGTTTATGATGAGACTACATTTGTATCTTTAGAGATGCGGTACTCAGAAATTGATTTTATAGATTGGATATGAGGCTTGGTTTTGAACAATTATAGTTCCTCATGAGTGTAAAATATGGTAGGCTTTCAAAGTTTTAAAAAATATAAATGAAAATCAGGTAGGAGTGAAAGAGTTTTCAAGTGGTCCAGTGACCTACTTGACCTAGCAGTAATACTAGAGGATTTGACTTGGCTGGTTTTTTTCAGTGAATGGTAGATAGGTATAGCTCAATAGGGAATTTACATCAAGAAAAATCTTTCTACTTTGAAAAAAAAATGAAGACTTTCTGAGACCTTTTTCAGGTCTATCTGTAAATATCTAAAGACACTTCTTTTTCCTTCTTTTTCTTTTTTCTCCCATTGTGTCAAAAGATGTCTAGAGGCTGTTGTATAGTGGAGATAGTATATGCTTAATATTAAATTATTATGATAGATCTATGTTGGGGGAGTGGGGTAATACAAACAGGTTTTATAAAGAATGAATGATTTTGTTACTCTGTTTTACCTTTTTCCTATTACTGCTTTGTTCTCTAGGTTCTAACAACAAGTGATGCAGTCTTCTAGGGTATAAACCACCTCAGTTCTTGTTGAAGCTAACAAGAGGTGAGAACACTTTTAAGGGCCTAGCTTTTGCTCATTTTAATATTTTTTACTCATCCACTATTCACTTTCTAATGTGAGTCATACTTTTAAGAGTATTTTTGTAACGCTTTTGATTCCCATCCCAACCTCCCTTTCTGGTCAGGTAAAAACCAGAAGATAAATTAACTTTGTCTTCAGCATCCAGTCAGTGAATCTATAAACTCAAAATAATATGAAGACAACTCTAGGGAGATACGCCTTTTTCTAGGTATCTAATCCTAAATTTTCCTTGAGGGTCAAAAACACTGAAGTCCTATTAAAATATGTTTCCTTTCTTGCCTCTGTACACTGTTAAATGCCTTTTGGGAACTGGAGGAATCATGAAAACCTGAGAAATGGAGGTGGATGACATGTTTGATTTAGTTCGTGATTAGTGGCTTAGTGGACATGGGGAGTTCCAGCAGCATAATTTCAGACCACACAGCAACCAGTTCTCAAAAGCTAGAATATATTTTTAAAGATAGATATCTCTAAAAGACAGAAGAAAAAATAGTTGATTATATGATGTTAAACACCCTTCAAACCCCCTACTTTTTTCTGACTCATTTAAGTTTTACTTTGCTTTCAACTCCAAAGTATAGTTTCAGCATATGCAAAAAGCTTTCTTGTTTCACCCAAGTATATATAACTCTGGAATGTTACTGTTGTTCATTCTTTTTTTCTGTTTGGGGGGAAAAAGTTATGGTTGTCCTAATATCCTTTTTCCATATAACCCTATGCAACTTCATATAAAATTAGCCATCTGTTTTGTTATCTCTTTATTCCTCGTAATCTAAACAAATGTGCCAAGTGAGCCTATAATATTATGGAGGTTTTTCTTAGAGTGATACTTTGAGACAAATTAAACTAGGCATGAATCTACTTCCTTTGTTTATGGACAAATGAAGTGCTCTGACCCAAATATTACCTCTGAAACATGCTCTGAACTCCAAGCTAGTTGGGAGAGATGTGAGAGAGTGGAGGCTTTGCCTTCACTCTGGTGAGCGTTCTTGCTAGCGTTTAGGAAAAAGGTTTGATAATAGATCATGGTTCTTGGTCTTTTACATCTGCATGAGATATTATTTAACTCTAAGCAACATGTTAGGCTTTATGCTGACTGCTGAAAGCTTTCTACTGAAAAATCTGTTTTCTAAAGTGAGTTTTATTTAGTTTTTTGGGGGTGTGTTTTTTTTTTTTTTTTGTTTGGAGTGGAGGATTGGTGGTTGTTTTGTTTGGTTTAATTTGTCTAGAATACAATTAGTATCATAGGTTACCTTGAAAGCCACATAGAGGCTCTGACTTAGTTTCTCTTATTTTTTTATATCAGAAACCTGAAACAGGAAAGATATAACTTTCCCCTTTCCCCTCCTCTTTTTCTCTTTTTTTAATGTCTCTTCCCCACTGCTCCACTCCCCCATGCCCCTTATTTCTCTTTACAGGAAGATAAGAAATTATCTTACTTCATAGTTACTTAAATTGTCTCAGGAACAAATTTATGTTATTGCACCAATTGCAATTAAATGGAAAGGATTTTTTTTTTAATTTGTTTTATTTTTGGTGGTGGGGGGGTTATGATGCCTCATTTCCAAAGGAAGTTATGGTATGGTAAAAGCAGAAGCTAGAATTCAACTCTCGTTAACAGAAGATGAAACTGTCAGGCAGAGAGTATATAAAACAGGTGCCAAACCTGTAAGCTGGTAACTATGGCCCATGACACCAATACATCATGTTGTACAAACACAAGTCCAGAGACTGCAAAGAAAGCTGGTGGAAGTAGGAATGTTGGTAGACTCTTTTTATATTTTATATTAGGTCTGATTGAAAAGTTTTGTTCTCTATAAGTAATGTTTCATAATGCTTTAGCCTAGAAAAAAAAAAAAAGAAGAAATCATAGAAGAGAATGTAAAACACCAGTTAATGTTTCAGCTCTCAGGAAGACTTTAAAAGAGGGTAGAGGGTTACCTACAACTAAGGTAACACAATTAGGGGAAAAGCTGTTTGCCATATTTGCATTAATGTACAATAATATTAATGATTAGATAATGAAGGATAGTGTCCTGGTTTCAGCTAGGGTGCAGTTAATTTTCTTTTGAGCAGCTGGTGGAATGCTGTGTTTGGGAGTTAGGAGGAGAGCAGTGCTGATAATACCCCAATGATCAAGTCAAGGACTTCTCAGTTGTTCGTGTTGCCGCGCTAACAAGAAGGCGCCAGGCACCCAGGAAGCTGGGAGAGGACATGGCCAGGACAGGTGACCCAAACTGGCCAAAGAAACTATTCCATGCCGATGATGTCATGCTCAGTGTAAAGGGGGACTGGTAGGGTGAGGAGGACAGAGCTTCAGGACTCATGGTTTTGGGGACGGCTCTGAGCTGTATGGCCTGAGGTGTGTGGTTTGGTGAGAAATTGCACCCTGTATAACCAGTTTCATATATTTTGCTATAAAGTCCCATTATTGTTATCTCTCTCTCTCTCTCTGCAGTAAACTGTCCTTATCCCAACCTGTGGTTTTATTTTCTCTCCCTTCTCACCCCCCCTCAAATTAGAGAGAGCAGCTGCATGGTGTTTGGCTCTCAGCTGGGGCAAAACCACGACACGTAGGTTCCTTCCAAAGATAGTGGGCAACTGCTGTTAAATTCATGTTTGTGTGAGGTTCATTCTCACTGATGAAAGATTTTTGTTTGGTTTTGATGTAATATCTAGACCTGAGTAAGATTTAGTCCTTGTAAACTGTCTACCTGTAAATCCTAAAGTGTTAAGCAGAACTAATAAAATGTCAGTGTTAAGATTCCTTTCTTAAGGCTATTAATGTTACACAGCAAGTACATTGTTTTTGTATTGAATTATTTTACCTCTTGTATTATGTGGTTTAGTATTTTAACACTAGTCCTTGGAGACAATTGATTTCTCTAAACCAAATTCCTTTAATTTCTGGTTTCCAGATGATTTACAGAAGCCAGAAATGCAGAAAGTCATAGAACTTCTATTTTCTTTTTGTAGATTGTGGTAAATTTTGTTTATCAAAAGGTAGATGCTTTTAAAAATTATATAGTTCAAGTGGTGTTCTCTCTCTCACTTTTAGATGGATAACAAGCATTTATGGTATGTGGGCAACCTCGGGCAAAGAGGTAAGAAGTTTTGTTTTTTCTTACTAATATTGTCCTACATTTTGCCATTACAAATAATTTATATACATGAAATAATCTTTCAGAAATGGAACTATATAATAGTAAATGTATCTTTTCAGTGCCAAGAGGGAACCTAATGTAGAGTGGGGAAAAATCTCAGTAGAGTTTATTCAGAAGCTGAAAAAAATTCATTCTCAATTTATTGCTGAACTTGGATCCATTATCTTGGATTTTGGTTAGAGTAAAATGCATTTAACACCTGAGGATTAAACTATCCTTTAAGAGACTTTGCAGTAGGACAAAATAAGAAATTAATTGTAGGGTATCTCTGAATTATGTACTGTGGCTTTGGAAGTTGTCTTGGTTTTGTCAGGGATAGAGTTAATTTTCTTCCTAGCAGCTGGTTTGGTGCTGTGTTTTGGATTTGGGGTGAGAATAATGTTGATAACACACTGGTGTTTTAGGTGTTGCCAAGCAGTGAAGGACCTTTCAACTTCTCACACTACCCTGCCCGAGAGGCTGGGAGGGAAGTTGATCCAAAGTAGCCAATTGGATATTCCATAGCATGTTATTGTCTATATTTAATTACAGAGTTGTCTAGGAGGTGGGATGGCTCAGGAACCAGCTGAGCATTGGCTTCAGGTGGTGAGATATTGTACCGTGCATCACTTGGTTTGTATATTCTACTATTCTGTGATTCTGTGATTCCTATTACTAGTGTTGTTGATATTGATACTATTTTTTGTTATTATAATAATCATTATTATCATCATCTTCCTTTTCTGTCTTTATTTCTGTCTTTATTTCTGTCTTTATTTCAGGACACAAGTGTTACTTTTTTCTTTTCAGTTCTCTCCCCCATTCTGCTGGGGATGGATGGAAGTGACCAAATGGCTGTATGGTTGTTTTAGCTGCCAGACATGTTAAAACACAACAGAACTGAAGTCCTACCTTTTTCTTTGTGAGTTGGCCTCCTGCACCACAGTGAAAAGAGGATGAGCTTTGGGTGTTCCTTGACAGGCTTAGCTAGCTTGGATGTGGAAGCACCAGGAGCTATCTGAACTTCTGGCAGCAGGAAACCAGTATTGCACTGTAGTGTATGTACTGGTAATTCCTCCCCAGGAGGTATAATAGATACCCAGGTCTCACTTCTAATGGGATTGGGAACCTTCTTGTACACAGCATATGCAGACAATAGTAGGTCATTCCGCAAGACTAATAAGCTAAAAAGGGAAATATCATGGTGGGAGTCTGCTACAGACTACCCAACCAGGATGAGGAATCAGATGAAATATTTCACAAACAGTTGACTGCAGTGTCACAGTCTCTAGCCCTTGTTCTTGTGGGAGATTTCAACTTACCAGATATCTGCTGGAAATACAACATGGCAGAGAGAAAGCAGTCCAGGAGGTTCCTGGAGTGTGTGGAGGATAACTTCCTGACGCAGCTGGTAAGTGAGCCAACCAGGAGAAGTGCCCTGCTGGACCTGCTCTTCACCAACAGAGANCTGCTCTTCACCAACAGAAAAGAGCAGGTCCAGCAGGGCAGGTCCTAGTGGGCAATGTGGTGGTCG
>VXBZ01011735.1:82030-94610 GCA_013399135.1 Heliornis fulica | reverse complement strand
GGCCGGGTCGGATCGGGGAGCTATCCCTATCCGCAGCGGCGTCGGGCCGGCCGGGCTGCGAAGGTCCCACGCCGTCAGCCCCGGGGAGGCCGGGCCGGCCCCTCGCCGCGCCCTAGTTCACGGAGACGTTGGNCCCCGCACCGGAGCAGCCCCGGGGAAGAAGAGTGTCGCGCCCAGGACACCACCTACGTGCTCGGGGCCGCTCTCCTCCGCCCGCGCTCCGCGCTGTGCCCCGCTTGCCTCCGTCCTGGCCGCCGCGGGCGGGAGACCGTCCAGCCAACGCAGTTCGTGCGGGGAGAAGACGCGCTCCAGCCCCTTCCGGATCCCCGCCAGCGCCAAGAGCTGGGGAAGGGCGCATCAGCATCGCCGGGGCCAGCAGCGCAGTCCGTGCCAGGGCGCCGCCATCCCCCTGGGGAAACGCCAGGGGGGCGGCGTGTCGCCTCTCCCGGCCTGGTCCCGGGAGCCGGACCTGCAAAGCGGTGGCAGCCCCGCCGGTCCCGGCCCAGGGAGGCTGCGTTTGTTGCGACCCTGCAGGGACCCTGCCAGCCCCTCCGGGTCTGAGCACGGCCACCGCCGGCCAGGGTGCGCGACCCTGCCCGGACAGCGCCCACATCCCGAGCGCTGGGGTTCCGGCCGCTCTCGGGGAGCGTGTGGGCACCCGGCCCGGCACCAGAGCAGCGCTGCCCAGTTGAAAGGGATGTCATACCATCACTGGGAAAAGAATAGCGGCCGCAGTGGACTTGAGGACCCAGAGCAGGGCCAGACACAGCAGTTGGATGATGGTGAAGAGGTGCACACGGCGCAGGGGCACATGGTGGAGGTAGGGGAGGTCTGGCTGGTGCTTCGCTGGGATCAGGAGCAGGCGCATGCGGTCTGTGAGCTGTAGCGAGAGAACAGCATGTGGGTTACACGCTTCCAGCTTCCAGGCAGCTCCCCCTGCACCTCCCAGTTGGGAAGGGGACTGGCAAGATGGGTTACAGGATTGGGTTTTGCAGTCCAGCCCTCCTGCCACCTGTGCTGGCTGTCAGTGTGACTCCTGGGCGGGTGACGGGGCGTCCTGGTACCACCGCTGCTCAAAGCCCGGAGCACTTTCCAGGCAGGCATTAAGAAAGGACTCAGTCTGGTGTTAAAGGGTTAATTGATTCCCCTGCCTGCGTGCAGCGCCTTTGCCAGAGTACAACCCGGGATTCCCCAGGCAGAGGGAGGGCGGGGCATTCCCAGCCTGTCACCCAGAGCTGGGTAATTGCAAAGAAAATTTACTATGGAGGAAAAAATGAAAGGTAGATACGTCAGGAGTGGGGATTTTAGGGTTGTTTTTTTCCCCTTTATGGGTTTCTCAGGGAAGGAACAGAACTGGCATATCAATGGCAGTGCCAGAAACAAAGGACCAGCAGGTCCCAGTTCTGCCTGCAACTCCCAGATGAGGATGTTCCTCAGGCTTTAAAAGTAAATTTAGATCATCCACTGGTCCCTCCACTTCTCCCAAACCAACTGATCCATAAGTTCAGAAGTTGCTTGGGCTCCTCAGCATCCTAGACACCTCCCTTTCCCCCTCTTTTGCATCAGAAAGGTCCCTCTGTCCCTTCTTCTGGGCATGGCTGGGGAGAGACCCGTACCAGGCTGTGCATCGTGTAGAGCTAAAGTCCAGCATTTGCTGTGCAGTGAGAGCCGTAATCGAGCAAACCCCCTCGGCCCCAAACCAGCCCCAATCAGCACTCCCAGCATAGCCCTCGCTCACCTGGATGGTGTTCAGTGCTGCCATCCCCATGTGCAGAAAGACCCCATACAGTACTGGCATCGGGACGTGCTGCAAAATGAGGGTTCAGCAAGGTGTTCCCCAAGTGGACTGTACTTGCTGGGCATCCTCTCCTGTATCAAAGCCTGGACACATGGCTACAGAACTTGCTTCCTTCATTTCCAATAGCCCAGATTCATGTCTATTTGCTTATCTCATGGCTTTGAGGGCTTTAAAGCCTGGATGTGCTCCCAGCCATGCTGCTTGTGCAGGGACATCCCAGAGAGGGGAAATAAGCACCAAGTTCCTTGCCCTGTTTTCCAGCATGTGGTGGGAGCAATTCATGCTGGAGGTGAGAACACAACACCAAGCCACTTGGTGGCATGGCTGCTGGCTCAGGATCTATGAATGCCAGGGTGCCCTAACTCCCTGGCACACTACTTTCCTTTTTACCTCTTTCCCTGCAACTGTAAATGGACCCCTGTCCCCTGCGCTGCTCAACATGGGTTGGGTTTCTCCCAAGCCCAGGTAGGCAAGGAGGGAGATGGGGATGACTCCATGGGTGAATCCATGCTGCTACCATGGATTCCAGCAGGGACACAGGGACTGCCCAGGACTGAGTTGTCTTCCCCAGCATCGTCTCGATCCTCCAATCTCTTTCCCCAGTGGGCCATCGGAGAAGCAGCAGTGATCCATGTGCTCAAGGCTGGAGGTAAACTGCTAGTCCTGGAGCTGCTGCAGGGATGGTGGTGGGGATCATAAGGAGAGGTGGGTCCTTGTATGAAGGCCCAAGCCAGACTCATCCTGGAGTGGTAAGAAGACTTGCTCTGGGGTAGGCTCACAAAGCCCACAGACACCCCACCCTGTATTTCACCAGCCACAAAAAAAAAAAAAGGAGAGAAGCAGGCAGACATGAGCTCTGATTTCTCCACAACAAAATCACAGAAGGGTTTCAGTCACAAGGGACTCTCAGAGCCCCTCCAATGGCCCCCCTGCTATGGGCAAGGACATTCTCCACCAGCCCAGGGTGCCCCAAGCCCCATCTCACCTGGTCTTGAACCCTGCCAGGGATCCAGGGGCAGCCACAGTTTCTCTGGGCACCCTGTGCCAGGGCCTCCCCAGCTTTGCTGTAGAACATTTCTTTTCCATGTGCAGCCTAAATCTACCCTCGTCCAGTTTGAAAGCGCTGCCCCATGTCCTGTCAGGCAGGTCCTGGTACAAAGTCTCTCTTCATGCAGCCTAAAAGCCCCTTTCTCTACTGAAAAGCCTCAGCAGAGTATCCATGCAGCCTGCTGGCTCCCTACCTTGAGGATGGGTGCCATGAAGACAGAGAGCCCTGTCAGGACGAAGACAGCCAGACCGGTCAGCCTCTGCTCCCTGTGGGCAGGCACTGCAGTTTTCACTGGTGCCCTGGGGTCCCTCAGCAGCCCACAGCCTCTGCCAGCCCCCCCCAGCCCCCAGGTCTCTTCTCTTTCCAGCTTTGGTGGCCACAGGGACATCCCCAGGGAGACACAAGCAACACCAGAGCCAGGTCTATTGGCTCACATGGACAGGGAGTACCCAGGAGAGGGGTCCAGGCTCATTGCAGACCTGATGCCCAGGAACTCGGGGTGCTCGCCGGGGGCTGAGGTTGTGCTTTCCTTCCTCAGGCTCTCCATGTGCGCCAGGGAGATGACAGTGGCTGAGACATACCAGGGGAGGCCAGTGGCAGAGGTGACAACCATCAGGAGGGAGACACAAAGGAGGTCCAGGTGAAAGCCTGCACCTTTCTGCAGTGGGAGAGGCAGCAGGGCTGGGGTGAGCCATCTCCCTGCGAGCAGCAGAGGGACAGCAGCAGTCTCCCCACCTTGCTGGCCAGTTCAGGGTGCTGCTCTTCCACAGCTGCTCCCTTGGCCCATGAGGTCCAGCTGGGACCTGGGTCCTCCCTGTTGGCGGGGTTGTGCCCATCCCATGTGCCCTGCTCACCTGCAGCTTGTACTCCCTGCGGTTAAGGATGATGGCTGTGATCTGCTGGTCCATGAAAATGAGAATGGTGACGAGGACAGCAGGCACTGCAGACATCAGGCAGACCCACCATGGGTTGGCTCCAAAGGGGAAGATGATCCAGCCCCGCACTGGGTTTGTGGGCTGCAGAGAGCAGAACGGTCATGGCAACTGCCACCTAGTGATGGGACCAGCCTAGGTGCCCAGGCTGGAGTCCTGCAGGCACCCAGGGATGCTCCAGCTAGGGAGACGAAGAGCATCCTCTCTTATCCTGGCAAAGCTCTGGGCAGTGTAACCCCCAGCCCCCCAGGAGGACAACCCAGCTATGGCAAAGGACCACAAACCAGGAGCCAGGCCTGTGGCCCTGTGAGTAGGTGGAAGAAGTGCCACCGACCGCTGTCAGTGGCAAGACCAAGGAGGTGGCAGTGAGCATGGACTACTCAGAGGTGCTGCCAGCCCCACTCCACGCCCAGGGTGGGGAGACCAAGCCCAGACTTAAGTTTGCTGCTCTCACGCCCGTGTGAGCTGTATCATGATCAAGATACGCCCTGAATGTCCTATGCCCATCCCACCAGCACCTTCAGCTTGCTGGGGACAAGGAGCTTGGGTGTCTCCAGGCCCAGGGTGGCATCAACAGTGCAGGAGGCAAGGATGGCCAGGATGATGGCAAAGTCACTCACTAGATTCCGCACCTGCAGATGGAGAGGGCTTGGCCTGGGCTAGCTGCGGTGGGGTGCTGCCCCAGGAGCACCCCTGTGTCACATCACCCAGACCCGTCCCCACACTGCCAGGACAGGTGCCCATACCACTAGGGCAGCTGAAGGATGCTTACGCCCGTAGGGAAGTAGCGGCTGCTCCTGAAGTGTTTGAGAGCAGTGCAGGAGAGGAAGGTGCCCCCGAAGAGCAGGAAGGAGATGAGGGTGATGTCGGGTACATACCAGCAGCTGGTCCCCAGGAGATGCCCGCCTCGACCCAGGCACTGAGCCCTGCTCAGCCCAGCTGGGGCATCAGAAGGCTGCAGGGACAGGGCAGACAGTGAGGAGGGGGTCATACACAGACACTTCAGGCCCACTCCAGCCCCTCACCCACCCACCTAGGAGAAGGGGCTGTACCTGCCAGGGTGCCACAGACGAGGGCAGCTGTGTGTCATTCCCTGTGGAGCTGTGACCTGTAAGGGAATGGGGGGGTGGGGGGAGAGGAGGAGGGGGAGGGAAGGGGCCAATACCATGAGGCTGACAAACTACTCTGCCATCGGAGCAGCTCCCCAGGCTCTTCCCAGGGGCCCCAGCATGCGCTGATGCCCAGGGAGCAGCAAGCAGGGACACCCCTGCAAAGGGCTTGACTGAAGCACCAGCCACTCAGAGGCACCAGCAGCCCCTGACTGTGCCCAGCACTGATGCTGCCAGTACACAGTGTGGGTCCCATTGGTGGAATTGGTGTGGACACATCTCCTGGTCGCAAGAGACAGCCTCTGGTTTACAGACCTAGCTAGAAATGGCAGCATGTACCCACCCAGGTGCCCATCTCCACCCCTGGCACCTCTGATCCCAATGTAGTTGGGCAGGTGAGAATGGCATTGGGCACCTTCCTCCTTCCTCCTCCCCCCAGTACATTTAGCTGGTCTGCAGAGTCCCAGTGGGGTCCCAGGGCGGCAGCCCCCAGCTCCCCACCAGTCCTGCAGCTGCTTGGGCTCACCAGGACCGGACAGGTTGCAGACACAGCTGTAAGAGGTGACATCATCCAGCCGGTACTGCCAGTTGATGGGGAAAGTGTCTGCCAGGTTCAACATCCTCTTCAAGGAGTCATAGATGAATATCAAGCTGATGAGGGCGCAGAAGCCTTCCTCAGTGAAGCGGGTGAAGTGCCGCACCAGATTGCTGGCCTCAGTGGCCACCAAGACCACACCAAAAAAGGCCACCCAGAGCCCAATCCAGAGGCGAAATTCCAGGTAGTCCAGTCTGTGGTCTCTGGTGGGAAGCGGGACCCAATGACACCCATCTGGCACGATCATGGCCCATGCTCCAGCCAGGGGACAGTGGCCCAAGGAGCAGTCCCTGGCAGGGCACTTACTGGCTGAAGGAGAAGAGGAGGCGCTCAAAAACTAGCACAGGGCCAGTGCTGCTCAGGATGGTCAGGGGCTGGCCAGAAAAGAGGCAGAAGACAGAGCCAGCAAAGGCTGTGCCCAGGAAGCTCTCCAGCACCCCCTGAAATGCAGGGGAGGGGTGCCAGGCACCAGACACATGGCAGGGATGGGGGTCCCTGCAGTCTTGCCTGCACCTCCCTGCACCGCAGGATGCAGGGTCAGAACTTGAGGACCACAGAGGTGAGGGAAGGATGCAGGATTTTAGGACATCCTGGGTCACCGCTGGCTCCCCAGGCACCAGTTGGAGGTGAGCACCCAAGAGACCCACCGGCTGGGCTGACTGGGGTTGCTGCATGGCATGCAGCAGCCACACTGACCTGCATGTTGTCAGTTGCCTCCCCCAGCATGCCCCCAAAGGTGATGGCATTGGTGACCGTCGCTAGGTAGATGTAGAGCACTGCTGAGAGGCACTGAGGGTGCAGAGCATCGGAGAAGTCGCTGCCATACCATGGCACCTTCCTACGGATGTCTCGCAGCAGCCCCCCAAAAAGCCTGGGGCGGTGGAAGGAGATCACAGAACAGCCCCACCCCCCCAGTCAGCCATCACACCTGAGAGAGCTGCAAGGCAGAGGCTGGACACACCAGCCCAGAGAGGTTTGGATACAGTGGCCTCATGCTGAGGAGACCTAGCACCTTGCCCTGAATTTGGCATCCCACTGGCATCCTTCCAGGCACCCACCTGCCTGTCCTCTCCAGCTCCTCACTGGAGTGCAGATGCACAAGACCAGCTGTGTCCCCAGCTGCTGCCACGTCCTTGTTGTCCTGGGACTGCTGATCTAGTGGGTGCATGGTGATCCTGTAGCAGACCAGAGCCTGAGACAACAGCCCTCAGGACCCAGCTGCATCTAGAAGACACTATGAGGGAACAGGGAGGGTGGAAAGGGATGCAAGCAGGTCTGGGAGGACCTCGTGTGTTCCCTGATAATGAGGAGGAGAAAGATCAGGAGGAGGAGGAGGAATAGAGATGGGGTTTTGACTAGATGATCTTCAAAGATCTTCCAACCAGACATGATCTTCTCTAACAAGTCCTGGATCCAGCTCTAGTGGGACTAGTTTTGGTGGAGGAGCTGGGCAGAGATGGAGGTGTCCTGTCCAGAGGATGAGTGCTGAAACCTGGAATTCCCAGCAGCTCCTGCCTGAAGGGCGTGTGGGGTGGTTTTGCCAACTGGGACTGCAGTGGTGACCAGAGCTGTGGTCATCAGCCAGAGCTGAAGAAGGGCTTGGCTGTGAGGATCTCGCTAGCCAAGGTTGGTTCCTGAGTGGCTTCATCCCCATGGAGATGGAAGTTTCCATGTCACAGGCAGAGGTCTCCACCTAGGACCCTGCAGAAACACTGGCAGAGGCTGTGAGTACCCTCCCCCCATCTTACCTCCTGCATGGAGATGGCAGACAGCTCGGTGGAGGAACATGGGCACTGGGGTCCCATTTCCCAGGAGGAAGTACAGACAGCTCAGCCAAGAACACCTCCATTCCTGTGATAAGGTCCTCTCGGTGCTCAGCCTGCCGGGCAACCCTTTGAAAGAGCTGCAGAGGGATGCCATGGTTTAGCCACCACATTCACCTGGAACCTGCCTCCCAGCCTGCAGCTATCACCAAGAGAGGCACCCATCCACTCAGTGCAATGGGGGCACCTACATCCCTACAGATCCACGCCAGACCTTTATTTTCTTACTCTGGCCAAGGGAGTCCACCAGCTCTCCCCGCCCTCTGCCTCCCCTGCTGTAGCCTGTGGAGAAGAGCCCTGGTGTCCTCCCCCAGGCCTCTGCCCAAGCCCACCCTACCTATGAGTGCTGCACTGGGCTCACCTCGTCTGTCAGCAGCGTGGCCATAGCCCTGCCAACCTCGTGGTATACATTCACTTTGCCTTGGGGACCCAGCAGAATGAACAGGAACCTGTGGGTGAGGTAGTGCATCGCCTGAACAGCCATCTCCTCACCAGGAGGTGCTTCTCCTGGAAGAGACTGTGGTGCTGTGGGGATCCTGGGGACAGCAGCTGGTCAGGCATGGGGTGCTGCTGCAATCCTAAGGGGTAGCCTAAACGGGGGGTTAGAAACAGAGGACAAGTCACATGTCTCCTGCCCACTGTGAGGAAACCCTGTTGGAGACCATGAGACACCGGGACCCCAGCTGTATCACAAGGACCTGCAGAAACCCAGGCTGGGGCAGAGGGAAGGACAGGTCTTTGGGGCAGAAAGGAAGACATCCTCAGCTGGGGATGTCCATGGGGTTATGCTCTTGTCTGGGGCTGTCTGTAAGGTCACACTCATGGGAATCTTTCTCACAGACAGCATGCAGGAGCATTGGCGTCAGATAAGAGAGCTTGCAAGCAGGTTTATGGGGACAAAGGAAGAGATTGGAAAGAGGGCTCAGTGTCCTTGAAGAAATATGTTTGAAGACCCACACCCCAGAGGGTGCTGCAAAATAACGTCTCCAGAGGGACAGGCCATCCAAATATTTAACCAAGTCTTCTGCTCCTTTCCAAAACTGGCCAAAACTACTACTGTCCTAGTACCCTGGGGCTACAGAATGGTTCCAGTGATGGTACCCCGAGTGAACCCCCAGAAAGAGGGCAGGGGAACTCCTCTGACATCATGAGCAGGACTGAAGGTGGACTAGCAGCCCTGCTAGTCCACCTGCTAGAAAGAAAATACAGGGCAAGGGGCGGTTGTGAGCCCCTCGGGACCCACGGGGACTTCTGGGAACCTGCCACCAATCTCCCACTAAGGAGAGAGCAGGAGGCAAGTCGATGTCCTGCTCTACCCAGCTTCTGGATGTTGGGTGCTCTGGGCAGAGTGACCAGGAGGTGGCAATGTCCCTCCTGATCCCTGCCTGCCTCCTCCACAAGCTCCCTAAGGAGGTCCCCAGCACAGGAGCCACACCGACCACTTCCCCTTGTGCTTCGAAGGATTTGTTCCTCAACCACGGAGAAACACCTCCCACCCTACTCCTTTCCCCCTAAACCGACAGTGCCGCAGAAGCCACCCCGGTGCTCCAGAGAGCGCCGTGGACAGGGCAGGTGAAAGGTTCCTGCAAACCTGCATCGCATCCCAACCACAAGCCCCCATGCCCCTGGGAGGTAAGTGCAGAGCACCCAGACCCTCCTAAGGAGAGGAGAACCCAGGGGATGTCCACCCCAGGATGCCAAATGGATGCTCTGCTCTCAGCCTGTCCTGGGATGCTCCTCAGGAGGTGGGAAGCAGTGAGCCAGGGTTCTGGGACTGCATGTGGCACTGGGTGCCATAGCACGGCCTTGTCCCGTGGGGATACAGGGATGAAGGAGAGTGTGGGGCCACCGTTTACCTGCTTGGGAGAGCAACTTCAGCCAGTGAGCCAAGGACCACCCCGTGCCTTAGGCGGATGAAGGCAGTAAAGGGCTTCTCCAGGAACTCAACTTCACCCACAGCAACATGGGCCACTTCAGCCCCTGGTGGGATCTTCTTCTTAAATTTGTTTCTCAGCTGAAAGGAAAAGGGATGCAGCAGCTGGATGCTCGGGATGCAGCTGCTGGGCTCAGCCCAGCTTCATCCTGCCTTACCTGCTCCTTTAGAGGCGTTGCAGAGATCTGGGCTCCAGACTCAGACCTGCTTTCAGCCCTCCCTGAAAAGAAGAGGAGCAAGCAGCACCATTCACGTCCAGGTGAATGGCCAGTGCCAGCACTGCTGTAGGCTGCTGGCAGCAGAGGGGTACCCAGTGGGAGCCCTGTGTTGCAGGCCACAGCCAGGTGCTGTGCCTACCTTGGCAGGGAGAGAAGCTGAGCTCAGTGAGGCACTGCAGGAGGGATTTGGTGGGACGGTGCCGTGGCTGGCAGAGCAGAAGGGCTGCCAGGCGCAACTTTATCTCAGGCTGCAGCTCTGCTTCATCAGGCTGCCCAGAAAGTGTCTTGTCTGCAACAGGGATGGGGACAGTCCTGAGTCCCCCCAGTTTGCTGCCCAGTGTAGGCTGCCCAGGGAAAAGCCTGCTTTGCTGGAGCAGCAAATGTCCACCCAGGCACCCTATCAGTACCCATCATTGGTGCTTTTATATAGGGACCTCCTGGTGGTCTGGTCCCTCTTTAGCCATCTGCCTGTCCCAGGAAGTGACATTGACGGTCCCCACATACCGATTATTTCTGAGAAACTGGTGGAATCCAGGTCCAGCAGCACTATCCCCTTCTCCAGGCATGTCCTCAGCTGGTAAAGGCTGTAGAGGTGGAGGACTGGGATGTGGGGCATGCTCCAGCGCTCCCCATCTTCCTCCACCTTCTCCTCAAACTTTATCCACCTGCCCGGGGAGATGTGCAGGGTCAGCAGTGGAGGAGTCCTGTGCCCTGTGCCAGGCAGCAAGAGCTGAAGCTCAGGTCCATATTGGAGCTTGGCATAGGGCTGCACAGGCAGAGGAGACTTCGAGAGGCTTGGGGAGCTGCAGTGGTCTTCTAGAGCAGGGGCAGGTAGCAGCCTCAGCAGTCACGTCCCCAGTTCTGCAGACCCATGCTGCCCTCCAGTCTCCTGATCCTGGGGCATTTCACCCATCAGGGGATCACAGGATGGTGTGGATGGGAAGGGATCTCAGACCCCCTGCCCAGTGCCACCCCCTGCTATGGGCAGGGACATTCTCCACCAGCCCAGGGTGCCCCAAGCCCCATCTCACCTGGTCTTGAACCCTGCCAGGGATCCAGGGGCAGCCACAGTTTCTCTGGGCACCTTGTGCCAGGGCCTCCCCAGATTCGCTGTAAAATATTTCTCTCCCGTGTGCAGCCTAAATCTACCCTCATCCAGTTTCAAACTGCTGCCCCATGCTCTGTCCCTCTCTGAAGCCCCTTTCTCTACTGAAAAGCCTCAGCATGGTCTCCATGCAGCCTGCTCCTCTCCAGGCTGCCCCCTTCAGCCCTTGCAGCCTCTCTCAGGATTTCATTGGTCTCATTCAGCCCGACTCACTCAGCTCCACGTCTGTCTCATGCTGGAGACCCCAGAGCTGGATGCAGTGGCCCAGGGTGGGGATCTCACCAGGCACAGAGGAGAGGGAGCATCCCCTCCTGAGCTGCTGATGACCCCAGGAAATGGCTGGCTCATGTCCCATCTGCCACACACCAGTACCCCAGGTCCTTCTCCACATGGCTGCTCCAAGCCTGCCCATCTCCAGGCTACACTTGGACTGGGGTCACCCTGCCATTAGCAGCACTCACTGAAGTCCAAACAGAAGTGTCTTGCGCTGTTTCCTGTGCTCTGACTGTGCCAAATATTTTAATGCTGGGTGCAGACAGAGCTTCCCTTTGTTCTGAGGGGTGGGCATGCTGCCGTGGGGTGGCTCCGCGTGCTGCACGGGGAGAGCATACCCTGGAAGAGCAGACTCCTGCCTATAGGCAGCCATGCCAGGGAGAGGCTGGGTGCTGGGGAGTGCTGTCACAGCCAGACATGGTGGTTTACCCCCTCTCCACACCCTTCAAGCCCTGGGGCAGACCCATTGCTGCTCGCAGACCCATACAGACTATGTCTCTGTGGCCCTGCCTAGCCTCAGAGGGGCAGTGTGGGGACATCCCAGCCATGGTCCTGCCCCACACCAGCACCCGGCTCTCTCCACCTCTCTCCACTGGGCATCATCATTCCTCAGCCAAACCTGCTCTGGCCTACCTCCTGGTCACCTCCTGTGACATGCCAGGCAGCCAGAGCTGGGGAGCATCAAAGCACCTGACTGGAGTCTTGGAGAGGCAGCAAAGGGGTGCTGTGCCTGTTGGGGGTTGCTGCTTGCACCCTGCCTGACACCCTACCGCCCCTCATGGAAGCAATCACTCCAAGCCAGGCAGCCGCAGTGCAGACACCAGCGGGGACAGAGGGCAGCAAGCCACTCTGCTTTGAGCTGAGGCCGAGGAACCACCAGCTTGGGGAGATGTGCTGGGCTCCATCAGAGCTGGGCTTTAGATGGTGGGGCTTCCCAAAGCGTCTCCAGGCAGCTTGGCCACTGTAGGCATGCCTACCTGGACGTCTCTTTCCACTCCAGCCCCGCTGCAGTGCTGAAGAGCTGGTTAAGCTGGATGAAGAGCGCAGGGCAGGTGGTTTCCCCCCACTCATCCGGCTGCAGGGTGGCACCGGCTGGCATGGCCGTTGTGGTCATGCAGGAGGGAAGATGCTGAAGCCTGAAAGGGAGCTGTGGGGTTCTTGCCCTCTGGTCTCAGATGTGAGCAGGCATCTGCCACCCCTCCAGTGCTGGTTGCCCCAGGCATGTGGGCTCGAATGACCACCAGCACTGGCAGCCACAGGCATGGGCTCCCCGCTGGAGCTGCTGGCACTTGCAGGATCCCACTTACCCCACACCTTATAAAAGCTGCAAACCAGTTTAAACCAGCCAAAAACCAACACATGGGAGCTGAGCCCAAAACAACGATCTTAAAACACCGGGGCTGGCTCCGCGGTTCCTCATGGCCAGCTCCTGCCAGCCCCTGCTGCCCACCCAGGCAGAGACTCCGGGCCAGGGACCAGGGGACGCCGGGGCACCTTCTAGTGACTCGTGTGGACAAAGCTGCCCTGACGCTCCCGGGGAGCAGCAGCGTGTCCCCGGCCCCCCCGCATCCTGCCCTGCACGGCAGGCCCCGGAGAGCCGCGGCGGCGTCCCCAGGGTGCCCCAGCCCACGGCGGGCGGGCGGCCGGGCCCGGGGCAGCGCCTCGGGGCAGGGGACGCGCGGGGCAAGGCGGGTATGGCACGGCCGGAGCGGGACAGAGCGGCCGGCGGCTGCTGCCCGGAACCGG
>VXBZ01011735.1:57021-74300 GCA_013399135.1 Heliornis fulica | reverse complement strand
CCCCCCCGCTTGTTCTGCTCCTTCTCTGACCCTCTGAGTCACTTCCCCTCCTTAGATATTGCCTCTATTTATATATAAACCTCCATCTTCCTTATTCACTCTCACTCTGCTTGTTACTTGTACCAATGCAATGCCACACAGCTGGGCACAGCAAGCCTTGCCACCAGCCCCATGTGATGTTCCTCAGTGGTGGGGTGTGCTCTGCCCCAGGGGTGGCTGTGTCTGGGTGCTGGAAAGCTTGCAGGTTCCCTCATATCTGGTCCAAACCCTGGTGTGGGATGTGCCCAGATGTATTACAGCTACTTCTCTTTTAAAAAGAAAAGTATTTGTGAGGATGAAACAATGCTTTCAAAGAATTTGTGTAATGCTGGTAAGTGTTGGGGGAATTTTTAGTGGTTATAGGAGTTGAATTTTGAAGAAGGGGATTCAGCACAAGGTTTTCATCACTTACTCTCTGCCCTGGGGATTATCGGGGTGGAAGTGTCCACGGGGCAAAAGAGCTGAGGTCCCTGAAGAGAAGCACAGTGGACATGAGGGTATGGTTAGCCACCACTCCCCAGCATCCTGGCTCCCATCCTCCAGTTCCTGTGAGGTGGTGAGTGGCTGCCACTGGGGCTTTGGTGCCTGTGAAGGCCCTTCTGCCAGGCTGGGTGGGCCAGGAGCCTCGGCCCCTCCATGCAGGAGCCACTCTGTGGGCAGGGTGGCCCAGGGCTGTGTCACTGAACCACGGATTGTGTCGTGAGCTCTCCTGATGTTGTCTTGCAGGGGTCAGCACTATCGCACTTCTACCTCCTGGAAGAAGCGAGAGCTGCAGAGCCAGCACCATCCCTGGGAGCCTGCAGCATGGTGGAAGCTCACCTGGAGCAGCATGTGAATACCTGCTTTGGGCTGGTCAGGCGGTGACATCCTTGCAGGGGGCTTTGTGGCCACCTTTGGGACAGAGGGAGTTTGGCAGAGGTGCCCACTGGTGCAGCAAAGGGGGTCACTGGCCAGCCAGCTGCATGAAGGCAGGAGTGGCCAGCCCATGGCAGAGATCTTCAGCAGCTCTCTGTTCACTGGGGCACAAACTGTGAAAGGCAAGGAGATCAGCCTCGGGGCTTTCTTAAGCGCAGGAGGGGTGGGAGGGTAACAGTTATTTAACAAGATATTTTTCATTTTAAATTATATATTTATTTTAGGTAAACTGTACATAGTATTTATATTTATTGTAGGCTTGGCCCTGCAACTTTCATGTAGGTCAAGATGATGAAGGTCAGACCTCATTTATTTTTTAAGTGCAATGTAATATTCTAATAAATAACAATTTGTTACAAATGCTTGGGTTGTTAATATAGCCATAGAATGTGTTAGGTTGGAAGGGACCTTTAAAGGTCACCTGGTCCGGTCCCAAATGACGGAGGTGGAATGGAGTCAGACCTTTGGAGTCTTGTCCCATGCAGCCCCATGCAAATGGTGGCAAAGCTCCTGAGTGTGCAGCAGCACTGCAGGGTTGGCTGGTGCCATGTGTGTGGTGCAGCAGAGCAGCATGATGCAAAAGGCTGGTGGCTGGATGTGTCCCACAGGAGCCTGCAGCCAGGCCAGCCCTGCCCTGCCCGTGTTTTCTTGGAGATCTGCATCTTTGCCAGCTTGTGCCAGGGGAGGGGTGTGATGTTTCCATGTCTGCACATCAAGTAAAACTGCATCTGGTATGAGTGGAACCACTGGCTGCTGATGGATCCAAATGGTACTGATTCTTGGCTCTAAGCTAAAAACCTTGGAGGTGGACTCACACCTCCCTTGCAAGGGATCCCAGCAGTTCCCAGGGTGGCTGCAGGCTCCTGGGGCTGGGGTCATTCTAGTAAGCATTGCTTGAGCTGGCAGTTCAGGACTGATTCCTGACCGCAGTAAAAATTACCCTCAAACCACTGTGATCCTCTTCTTGACCTTTCCCAGCGGGATCTGGGATGGGCGTGACGTGTGGGTGACATGCTGGCCCTCACAGAGGGTTGAAGCAGAGAGAAAGGGCTGCAGAAATGTGCTTTCCTCCCTGCTCACTTCAGCAGATGCCAAACTTCAGTTTTCAATGGGGAGAGCTAAGCTACTGCTTTCTGCTCCAGCTGAGCAGTGAGTAGTCTGCAGAGGCATTGGGGTTTATTTTTTGCCTAATTTGGCTAAAACCTAGCTCTGGTAAAGTATGAAATAAGCTTTACACTCACAAGAGAAGGGGTTACTGGTGAAGTGAGTGTGTAGGTTCAACCCTCTTGCACAGCCAGTAAGTTTTGAACAAAACCAGTACATGGGAAGGGGGACTGCAGCAATACTTTCTTTCCAGTCCTTCCTGAGATAGAAGAGCTGAAGGACATGGCTACAGCAGATCGGAAGTGTGTGGGTGGCAACGGACACCTTCCTGTGAGAGTCAAAGCCCCAGCAGTTGCAGCAACCCGATTCCTGGAGTCGCTGGCTCTGCTCTGTGCAAACCCATGCCTTAGGGCTATGATAGTGCAGCTTTGAAGAGCCTCCAAAGAGTGACCTTTTTTCAGTGCCTATTGAGCAAGCAATGTCTCCAGTTGCTGGGCAGGAGCCCCTTTTGCTCCCTGGCACATGGCCGTGTCGCTGCCTGTTTGTGCTGGTGCTGTTCACCTTCTTAGAGCTGCTCCTTGCTCCAGCCCTTCAGCCTTGGTAGCCAGCTCTGCGTGCCTGGTGCTCCAGCCCATCACAGGCACCAGAAGGTTTTTCTGCTGGGACTTCTGCCTGGAGCGTAGCTGCCCTATGTCCTCCTTACCTGCACGGACATGTCCCGCACCACAGGCAGTAATTTAACAGGCCGACTTGGGAAACGTACTGCGGGGATGGAGGGAGCGGGAAGCTGGCTGGCAGTTTGCCCCGGTGGGCTGGGAAAGGCTGCCGCTCCTACGGGTGCTCTCCTGGCTAAGGCAGGGATGAAGCCCTGGGGGCAGCTTCTCAGCCCGCCTGTGCCCGCAGTCATGAAAACAGGAGGTGCCCCAGAGCCCGGCCCAGGGTGTGGATGCACTGTGAGAGGAGGTCAAGCTGCTCACCTGGCTGTGCCTGCGGGAATGAGGTGCCAGGAAAGGGGTCCCAGTGTGTCTCCCAGCAGTGCCTATGCTCACACAGTGGCACTGTGGGGAAAGACCACGTGCCTGGAGGAAGAAGAGCCCTGCAGTTTTTTCCCAGTCTCTTCTCTGGAACAAGGGTCAGAGCTAGGAGATTTCCAAACCCCCAAATGTGGTTTTAATAAAAAAATCACATTATATTGCATCAGTTTAATTACCAATTCTCCCCTGCCTGCCTCAGCACCTTGGCAGCTGTGCTTCAGTGGCTTTGTCTATCACAGTATGGCAGGGTATGGATGGAGGCGGCAGCAGAGCACTGGATCAGGGACAAGGCAGCCTAAAGAGACACCCCAAAAGTGGCTGAATCACCCCCGTTGCCTCCCTTTGGAAGCAGACGGCAGCAGCCCTGTATGCAGCTCCATTTGGCTATATTCCACCTGACTGGGATTGTTGGCTTTGCCCAACTCCTTCACTCAAACACTAAGCCCTAGCCTGGGATGGGCTTTGCTACAGGGAGGCATCTCCCACAATTTTGTTGTCCCTGAAGAGAGGGTGACAGAAGTACCCTGAGGCACCTGTGGAGTTGGGGGCACAGCATGTAGACTCACACAGGCCCTCCTTTGCAGGCAGGGCATGCATGCAGTGGGGACTCTCTCACAGGCCCAGCTCTGCACTGGGAGAGTAGCAATGCTGGGGATCAGATGAGTGGGTGGCTGTGGTGGCTGGAAGGAACTGAGGGAGGCACTGAAAGGCTGTGTTCTGGGACCAGGTGGCAACAAGAACCAAGAGTACCTGAGTATCAGATCCTGATCTCTGGTTTTTAACAGGGGTGTTGTGAGGGTCCCTGAAAGTTGCTGCAGCAGGATCTCACACCTGCCTCAGGCTGCAGAGCAGCTACTTCACTTTTTACTGCCTTCGCCCATGGCCTCACCATAAACTCACCCCTTACCTGAGCCTGTCTGGGGAAACTCCAAGGAAAGCTCCAGGGCTGAAGAGGATGCTCACAGTCAGTAGAAGGCTGCAGTGGACAGCAGAAAGTTGTTGCTGCAGGAGGTGCGGCATTGCCACCCCATCCACTGGGAGCTTGTGGCACTGGGTCTCTCACTGCCCAGCTCTGGACTCCTGATTGGCAAGCACACTTATTCCAACCTCGCCTCGTTTCACTGGAGCCGAGATGCCCGGCCCCCCAGTCTGATCTTCTCTGCTGGTCGGGAGAACAAGGTCACGTTCGGTGCTGGGTGTTACTGGCAAAGCACTGCTCTAGCTCTGGTGCTAGTGCCCGTGGCTGCTGTCCTGTCTGTCCTTGGCGCTGCAGGGGTCCCGGGGCCTGGTGGGGCCCTGCCAGCGTGGGCAGGGGTGGCTGGGCTGTGGCAGCCGTGAAGGGTGGGCAGCAGAGCAGGGCGAGTGCATCGCCCACAGCTAGGTCCCGCCAGGCTCTGGGTGCACCGGGGGCACCTCGGGGCAGCCCCGGGAGCGCAGAGCACAGCACGGCACAGCCCTCCACCGGCTTGGCCCGCAGCCCGTCCCACTCACTCGCGCCACGTCTTGGGCCCTGCGCCCCCCACGCCCCGCTGAGGTGGCCGCGCCCTCGAACCCCAGCTGGTCGATCCGGCCTAAGCCCACCCGCCGCACGGAGGAGACTCTGCGCATGCGCAGAAGGACACGGATCCCCGCGCAGGCGCCGTGAGGAGACAAGATGGCGGCCCCCGTGGACCTGGAGCTGAAGAAGGTAGGGGTTTGCTCGCGGCGGTGCGTCCGCTGCCCGGCCGCATCCCGGGCTGTGTCTGCCCGCATCCCTCCTCCCTCGCCGTCCGGTGCCGTTCCGGTGCCTGCCGCCGGGCCGCGCCCCTCAGTGCTGTTGCTCTTCGCCTGTAGGCCTTCACGGAGCTGCAGGCCAAGGTGATAGACACGCAGCAGAAGGTGAAGCTGGCCGACATGCAGATCGAGCAGCTGAGCAAGACGAAGAAGCACGCCCACCTCACCGACACGGAGGTGATGATGCTGGTGGATGAGACCCGCATGTACGAGGGTGTGGGGAGAATGTGAGTACCTGCTCGGCCGGGCTTCCTTGCGGCGCCGGGAACGGCTGGCGGCTCGCTGCCTGGCTTCCGCGGCCGGGGGCCCTGCGTTCGGGGAGACATCAGTGCCCCCGGCGTTTGTGTGTGAGAGGCCTCTAGCCTGCTCCTCTGCGCAGGAGGCTCTTCCCTGCACAAAGAATAGGCTAGCGTTCACTCAGCGTGCCCCTTTGAGTGCTTTGCTTTGTTTTTCTACATGCCTTTCGTTTTTAATATCAGCAATCGTCCAGGGAATGCAGTGAGACTTAATGGGTTTATTATCTCTTGGGGTGAGCTGCTGGCTGCCTTGAAGCAGGGGTGTTATAAATGTTAGTGGCTTTGTGTGGGTTTGCCTGTTGGCTCTGCTCTGGGTCATAATGGTCTCATCAGGCACCTCAGGGAAGTTCACGGTCTGGACTTGTAGAGCAGCATTCTAATGACATTTGTGAGAAGGCTCTTGCAAATCAGACTTCTTGAAAAATCCCTGTGTGCAGTTCACATGTGCAGGGCTTTGCCTGTCCAAATGTTCTGCAGAAGTGCCCTTTGCAGTATCATACCAGGGAACTGAGCTAATAGATGTTGCCCAGACTTTTTAAACCCTTGGAATTGAGCATAAAACTCATCTGGGCAGTCCCAATGTACTCATAAAGATGTGCTTCCCAGTGTGGCTGTCAAAACAATAACTTTAAAACAGAAGTAACGTTGTTTTGCTAAACTTTCACAGTACACTATCGTTTGACTTGTGCAGTCTCTGGTAGAAGACCACACAAAGTGGTGTCAGATCCAAAGCATGTGCTTACTTGATAAAGGTCACAGACTACTGTGTTTCTGGTTTGAGAGTGCTGTGTTTTTTCTCTTATGAGTTGGGTAACTGATGACCACTCAGCTTGGGATGTGGTTTTGTGAAACCCCGTATCTACTCAGTCTGCTGCCAAAAGAGATTGGATTGACCTGGTCCCCACCCTGAGTTTACCCCACCTTCTTTGACACAAATTGGATGATCACAGGGCTGAGGGGTGAGCCAGGCAGACCACAAATGCTCTGATCTGTCAGACCATGCAATCTCTAGATTAAGTTGTAGGGAGGTGGCAGGACTGGGAAGCCATGAATAGTGTGTAATTTCCCCTTTGCTGTGAGTTCATACCCACGCTGGTGGTGGTGTTTAGCATGACAGTCCTTCTTGGTTCCCAGTAAATAAACTTGCAATGTGAATGAATTAAATCTTGAGTTTGTGTGGGGATGCTAGTGGCTGGTATGTTAAAAGGAGATAGATTTTGGTCCCTTTATCAGAGCCAACTGATGTGACCTGGGCAGGTTGTAGGCATTGTGGACACACGTGTTTGGAATAGTCATGAGATGACTCTTGCTTCTGTTTGGTTTTGTCACAGAGCAGACAGACAAAGAGTAGAATATAATTTTGAAGCCAATATTTTTTTTTAAAAGGCTTTTTTAAAAATCCAGAAGTACAGAATACTTCTATATGGAGGATACCTTAGAAAGGGAGTGCATTAGTCTTCATCATAAAATAATTCTGCTTGGGCAGCAGGTGTGGATTGCAGACTGTGTTTCAGCACTGGATGAAGTGCATTATCCTGCTTTCTGCTTCTCACTTAGGAGGAAGAGGCCCTTACCTTCTTTGTGTCTGAAACCCTTTACCCTTTCTCTGTGTGCAGCAGCTGTGGGAGTGAGCCTTCTGGGGAGTCTTTTTCTGCTTCCCTTCCTGTAAGGTACCTGACCTGCCACCAGACAGGGTGGCTCAGGCTCTTGTTTCTCAGGGGTGGCAGAGGCATCATCAGAAAAAATATATGCCTTGTGATGGTATTTAAAAGTTTTATTGTACTAGTTGCTATGCAAATACAGATTACAGGAGTGCTCTTCTGAATACTACTCATTCACTTATGCTTCTTCCCCCCTCCCCCCCTTGCCTTAGCTTGATGCAGTACTTCTGTGAGCTCTGCCTGTTCTGTCCAACAGGCTTCTGGGGCTGAAGGCTGCCTTGCCAGTTGGCTCCATAGCATGGAGAATGAGCGCTAAGAGTATGAGGCTCTTTCTGGAGCACACTCAACCACTGGTAGAGAGTTTATCTGGACTTGTAGCAAAGCAGGCTTAAGCAACAATTGAGCAGGCATTAAATCCAAGGGCAGTTTCAGCATCCTGTGTTACACTGGAGACCAAAGAGGATGTTCATCATGGTTCTTCTGGACATAAAAGTCATGCTCTGTGAAGTGAAATTGCAGATTTTTTTAAAATTTGTTGGCTTTATTGGCTTGTACTGATGCAAGCACTTAATCTATCAACGGGATATTCACGATGTTTCAATTTCTTTTGCATAGGCAGATGTCACAATTCTAGCAGGTTTCAGTTGTCTAGAGAAGCTGGAGGTCAGCATCAGTGTTAACTCATTATTGATGTTCTTCTGACAGCTTGCTTGAACAGTTAAATTCATTGAAGTGTGCCTTCAGCTTCTATTCCTGTGCTCAACTTTATTTATTTTTTTATTTAAACCATTTTAGCAGCTGCTCAGAATCTGACTTTGGTAGAGTTTCTCTGTTTTTCTCCAGCTTTGGTGGTTTGGGGTGTGTGCAGTTGGCTAGTATGTACCCTTCCATTGGATAAGATGCTCCATGTGTTCATGGAATTTGATTGCTTGAAGAAACTGTGGTGATGTGCTGCATCCTGCCAGGAAGTCTGTCTCAGTGCTCTATACTGTATGACAGTAGCTGTGTGGTTTTTGTTCTCTGAACTCCTATCTTGAGCCTGCTTCCTTTCCAACAGGCTTTTCTTGCTCTGCTGTCCAATGTGAAGGCTGTTCTTGAGCTCGGTCTCTTTCTCAGTTTGTTGCTTTAACACACCGTAGTGTGTACAGTGCACGGAGGCCTTACTGGCTTTCACACGGTGAGCTCAGCTTATTTTTGCTGGAGCTATTTTTGGTTTGACAGTAGAAATGTCAGTGCACATAGTATGGGGTAAGGTATTGCTGTGTACTGTACATATCCATGAGACTGGGATATCATCTGAGCAGTGGCACCTTGCCAAATACATTTCATTTCTGTTACTTCATACACTTTTGTAAAGGCTGTTACGTACCCAGAGACATCTACCGCTGTGCTGGACTTACGCTGAAGCTATTTGTGAGCTGATGTCATCGCATTGCTTTGATAACTACGTTGAAAATTTAAGCTTCAGAATTCTGTCTGAATATTTCAGACCTTTCCCTCTACATTCTTATAACCAGTAACCTGGACAAGACTTTATTTACAGAAGAAAAATGCCCAGCACTTGTGCTAGGCGCAGTGAGGCCACTGTGGCTTTTTGTGCCGTGCTGAAATAGTCAGTTCTGGGTTGATAGTGCTTTATCATCAACTTACATCTACATCAAATGGGAGATCACCTAGAGAAGTACAGTATAAGAAAGTAAAAATCAATTATTTCACAATCAAATATTGTAGCACCGCTTTATGTTCAGGTATAGTATTTTATTAAAGGTGTCCCTATATGTTTACTTTCTATGAGTATAGTATTTTACAAAGGCAGTTGTAAGAATACAATTTTAACTTTAAGAGCTGTTCAGATTTTTCGTGACTGAACCTACACAGATGAAACGTGAGAGAAGATTAAAGGTTCTTAACTGGTCCAGTTAAGAGCATTCCTGCTTTTGCTGTGATTTCTTGGGTTTGTTTGAAGATGAGATAAGTCACTGTAAGCTCTTTCCTGATCCCCTGAAGACAGCAGTCACTACTGCACACAGCACGATACAATAGCTGAGGTTGGTGTTCAGTTCTGCCAGAATGGATCACTGCAGAATATGGTCACTGTGCTGTGCTTCCTGCTTTGAGGAAAACCTTCAAAGGTGTGAAGGATGTGCAAAGCTTTATCTTCATGGTTGTTACTAACTGTAGGCTGGTCTGCAGTTTCTCTATTGCCCATCTCCATGAGTAAGACTTTGTGCAGAATTCAGCTGCTGAGAAGCTGGCAGGTGCTGCAATCCTTAAATCAGTCCCACAAGTGTGTTGCTGTTGGTCTTAGGTCAATATGTAGTTCATAAAGTTGAAGCTCCTCTAGATATTGAAAAAGGGAAGATTTTCTTTTCCTTAAGTCTGGCATGCCTAGTAAGGACAAGCAGGCACTGAAATGTGGAAAAAACCAATCTCCCCTTGCTTGCTGCTTGACCACTCTTTATTCTGTATGTAGAGTGAGACAGGGATGTTGGGAGATGGTGTGTGAGGAGCCAAAGGCTATGTGGTGTGACATGTATGTGTGAACCATGAGGTTTTCCATCATCCAGTCGTTGTTTTTATTTTGGATTTTTCTCTGTTTTGAAATACTCACTCTGGTTACAGTCTGAGCAGTATTCTTCTCAGTGTTAAGTCTGAGTGGGGCTATAAAAGCTTGCAAGATCTTTTGAGAGAGCTGTGGCAGAAGGCAAAACCCAGTGATGGACATGGTTAATGCAGCAATAGCCTGTAGGGGTGCCTTTGCCTTGGGCAGTGAAACAAGGGGTAGCAGTAGGTTGTCCTCCTCTTCCTGGCTGATGAGGAGTGTTGGAGGAGTGCAGTGGTGAGATACTAAGGGTCTGGGGTGCCAGATTCTGTTCTAGATCAGAAAGGCAACCTGCTCTCTTGTGCACTGGCTCTTTATCCAACTTGCCATCTTCTGATTTCTCAGACATGCTGCCCTCTGCCCTTCCCCCACTTAGGCCTTGATCTTATTCCTGCTGCCCTGGGCTGCTGATTTGTAATCTCCTGGATATCTCAGTCCAGTTATAGCTCTCCTGCCCTGCTGCTCAACATAATTGCTTTATGCAATATTGAAACTTTAAAGAAGAGGAGATTTCCATGGCTTGCATGTGAGATGTGTATCTGCCCAGTTCTAGGAAACAGCAGCACTTCCTCAAAAAATCAGCTGGGGACAGAGAACTGGCTAGAATGGACAAATCTGGTGAATCAGTGTTTGTCAGATGTATAAGCAGCAGGAAAAAGGGTGTTAGAATAAAAGTAATAATTAAAAAAAAACCCAACCAACCAAACCTACAAAAACCCACCAGATCTTTTTCTTATCCCTGCATGAAATAAACCTGTTGGTTATAGTCCCATTCCACCTCTTCCCCCCCTCCCCCCAGCTCTTAGTGCAGATTAGCAGTACAGCTTTTCCTTGATGCTTGTCTCTCCTGCCTGGAGACATTTAACTCTTTAGAAGGACTTTTCTGACTAGGTGTGTGACATTCAAACAAATCTTTTCCATCTTCTCTTTTCTTTATTCCTTTTTCCCTGCCTGTTATCTAGACCACCCAGAGGAAGCACCTACCTGAATAAACATAATGGAGGCAAAATCTAAGGTAGGGGTCAGAAGAGAGACAGACATCTCCTGCAGGCTGTCGTTGTTGCTGGAAGGAACAGTTTGATCGGCTGTGATCAGAGGCAGTGCAGCTGTATAAATGCCAGAGGCTTCAAGAAGCCTTGCAGGGCAAGGAGGTTTGACTGTTGTGGGTATTGAGAGCCCTAGTAAGGGACCTTCATTTTGTCCCTGCCTCCAGAAGGAGGAACTCTTTGCTTGAACTGTTCCTGCTTTTGTGGCTGCTTGTGCCAAATGACTTTGCAAAAAAAAAAAAAGTAACATTAATGTCGTATTTCTGAAATTCTCCAGGCGCTAAGAATGTCACTGATACTCCTGAACAGCTAGGAGGTTCCATTTGTTTTAATGTTTTCTAAATCTAAAATACCAAATTCTGAGTAGGTTTGGGTTTTTTTCCTCCCCTTCCCCATTACATAAAGGAAATATTAGAATGGAGGGTTAGAGTCCCTGGGGAAATGCTGGGTGCTAGTGGACTTCTTCCAGAATGTAGGATCTCTCCTCTGGTTTAGCACAGACATTTAAATTTGCCTCTTGTGACAGTGGAGGATGGTGAAATCACTGGATCAAAGAAGTACCAGGAGAGTCCCTGCCATATTCCTGCTTGCTTGGGGATGCCCTTCCAGGTGTGGTGTCTGTAGATCATCCATCCAGCAGTGCAGGGCATGACAAGGTACTGCAGGGCCTGCAGCTCTTGGGTGGAGATGCCCAGAGTCAGTCTCTGGTCCTATGGAATATTTATAGAATGTACATATTATACATGGCACATCTTTAATACAAACAATAAATCTACACCTGAGCATCCTCTAACCTAGCTGCCTGTTGAAAGCCTGAAAGGAGGAGGGTTTAATTCCCAGTGCCTCCATTAGAACACTGAAGTAAAATGTGAGGAAACTAATACCATGTGATGGCATGACTGCTTTCCACAAGTGTAACAGCGATGCAGGAGCCAAAGTGCTGCACTTGGAAATGCTGCAACCGTTGCCTTGAATTTTTATTTTTGTTCTCTCTAAAACTTTGTTTCTGAATTAACAGAATCTTTCAGGTGGTTGAGGGAAAAAACCGCAACAAAACCACCCCAGAAAAAGCCAAGTTTTCTGAGAAGAAAAGATTTTAAAAAACAGCACACAGTCTCTTACTTAAGATGACAGATACTGACTCTAAAAAGTTTGTTCTTGCTGATTAGGAAAAAAAAAAGTGTGACTATTTTGATGATAGTTTAACTCTAGCATCCAGAAATAGCTGTGTTAGTGTTATGCCTGAGTCTGTCTGACTCGGGTATCTGCACATCCACCTCTGTGATTGCTGGATTGCTTTGATGCTTTGCAGTGGGGTTTCTGATGTGTGGAAGTCAAGGCCACACTGGTTCCTGTCTACATCAACACTGTTTTAATAACCAGCAACCCATAGTTGAGTCTTCCTCCTCATCACATCATCTTTCAAAGGGTTTTTCCTGGGCAAGGCACAAGGCAAGGCTAGCTTTTTTTTTTTTTTTTTTGCTTGCTTTTGTTTTCCTTGCAATTGTAGATGGATTTGCTTTCCAAAACGGATGTATACTGTTTTCCTGCACAGGCTTTAAGTGAAGGGCTGCTGCTTAGAGTGGTAAACCTAAGTTTGCCCATCCAAGTCTTCATGTCATGTCTTTTCCTACTGGAAAGGTCACTTTTCTGATCATAGAAGATTTATTAATAGACAAAGACTTTTTCAAAAATAGAAATTTCTTTAGGATTGGTTGACCAGAGTGTTCACACCATTTGCTTGTTTGTGGTTCCTTAAGTGTGTGTTTGCTTGATGTTGTCAGGTTTTTTGGGGTGGTTTTTTTTTTGTTTGCGGGGTTTTTTTTTTCTTTGGCTTTTTTTTTAATTTTTAGTGATCTTACTTAGGATTTTGTGGATAATTCTTAAAAATTCAGGAGGCTTTAGAAATGAATCTTGACTTCCTGTTATTGGGTAAAATGTTGTATCTGTTTTCTGCTGCTTGTAACTTTCACATAGAGTACAACCTAGACTACAACAACAACCAAAAATCATCTGAAGTGCTTCTGCTAGCAGGTACTGCAGTCATTTGAGTTTCCTTTGTCTAAACAAACTGCAGGTTATCCTAGCCACATACTAAAAAAGTACATTCAGGCAAAATAGGGAGATGAAAGCAGGGATAGAGTGAGGAGAAACTAGTTGTGGGGGTTTCACCTCTGTGAGCTGTGGCCATGTTTGCACTGGTTTTTCCCCACAGGGTCTGAGTCTCAGATGTTGTTAATTCCTGTCTGATAGAGAGGAGGCATTTGCTTGGTTTTGTTCTTTGTTGTTTGTTTTGTATTTTTTTTAAGGTCCATTTATGTCAATTGAGCCTTCAAAAAGCATTGAGGATGTTCTTTAAAAGCCAACTGCAGTACTATTTTATTATTTTGGGTTGTGCTGTATTTAGTACATGCTTAAAAGGTATATTCCTGCTTGCTTTTTTTAACAACCAAGCACGAACAATGGGGTAAATCTGCCATCTAGTTAAGCGTCTGGCAATGCAGAAGCTGCCGTTAGCAAGCTGTGTTACTATCTTGGCTTGAGGTAACACAATATGCCTGTAGCTATTGACAGAACAAAAAAAACCCCAAACCAAAGAGATGGACCTGTTGGTGATGGAATGGAGATGGACCTCTCTCCATTCCCTGGGAGGTCTGAGGCAGCAAACAGCATGGCACTTTTTGTTCTCGTCCTTTAGCTCCTTAAAGTAAATAGGTTTATGGCTTATAAATGTTCATCTGAGTAAAAGTTTCCCTTGTTGTGGCCTCCATAAGATGCAGTTTGGGCTGCTTCCAGTGTTGCTAATCCTGGTCTCCATGGGTGCTCCGGTGCTGTCTGGCCGAGTTTGCGCAGGTTCTGCTGCCCACCAGAGATGCTGCCACCGTGCTTCAAGCCCCTATTGCCTTCCCAAAGAGCTCCTGGTATGAATCCACCTCTGGCTGCAGTAGTAAAATGCCACGTGAACTGTAAACTGCTGCTGCTGGAATGTGTTCATATATAATTCTCCCAGTATAAGCTGCAGGATTTGTTTTGCTTTAAGGTATGTGCTACTTTGGGGGGGGAGGGAGGAAAGAATAGCTTGCTTTATCTATATCGAGAGTGACCCAAGGAGGTGATGGAGCACTGAAATAAAAGCAATCCTAGAAAAGCTTCAGCTCCTCTGCTCCAACCCCATCTGTTTCTGAACAATCTCCAGTTCAGGCATATCATCTGTCGAAAGGGAAACTCAAAATCAGACTGAAAAACATGAAACCCCTCAACATGAAGGGTAGCAGTACAAAAACTACCAGTAAAGATTTTTGAAATATATTCTTTCCTTGTCTTGTTTGGAAGTGGGTAGTTCATCCAGCATGGCCAAGACTGGTATTTGCAGGGCTGTAAGCAGTGCCTGTTACTGGCTGGCAGGGAGTCCCTAAGGGAAGCACAAGCAGACCACAGGAGGGTGGGAGGGAGCCTTTGTAGCTTGCCGTTGGGTGCAGTCGGCTCTTGTTCAATCAAGCTAGATTGCTGGGGATCAGTGCTTTGGAAGCCTCTCTTCCATTGGCTTTGAACAGTACTTAAAATGCAGTAATCCCCTTCTGAGTATGCTCAAAGCTTGAACAGCAGTGCAAGTTGGGAATTAAAAAGTACCTTTAAATAGATAAGGGCATGACTGGGCTTAGCCCAACTTTTCTCATGTAGTGTAATGAAAATGTTTGGTTTCAAGGAGCAGGGTATTATCTGTGACTGCTGTGTTGTACCACGACATGTTGGGGTGGGTTTGATTATTTGTTTTTTTTTAATACAACAAACATGTTAGAATAATGTTATAGCTTTGTACAGAGTTGTTAGTTTTCTTTTCAGCATCTTAATTGTTTGTAGGGTTTCCCAAATGCAACAGAACAGTAAAGTTGAAGTTACAGGGCCCCTTGATATGTGCTGGGAGCCAGCACATGGCTGGACTTTGAGATCAGTTGTTCACTGTTACTCAGGCACAGTAGCTCTGCAGTGTTCTGAACCGTACAGCTCTCTCAAACTAGGCAGGCAGTTGCATGGTGGTGTTGGGTGGGGAAGAAGCTAAGGCTTCCCCTGGCACCCAGTGCAGGTGGCTTTGCAGACTGGTAGGATGGAGCCCGATGGCCTGCTGTGTGGCTACTTCCCTCAGGGTGTTAATGGCCTCTCCCACCGCCAGACTGTGCCTGCAAAGCACCTGGGCTGTGTCCCCTGGCCAGAGCAGGAGGAGGCAGCGCTTGTGGCTGGAGCTGAAAGCTTCCAATGTGAATTTTTGAGTTGATTGCCGTTACAAGTAATTGAAAATAGGGGTTCTTAATGGAAAACTTGAACTGTGAGCATCACTGCTGCTCCACCTTTAATACATTTAATGATTTGTATGTCATAGTGAAGAGTGGTGCATGTTGAACAAACATCTCCATAACCTCATTCATTAAGAGCTGAATCTTTCAGTATCTAATGTTATGTCTTAAAGTCAAGTAAACAGCACATCTTGGTGCAAACAGACTGAGTTATGGAATTACTTACACTCTACGAACATGACTTTCTGGGTGTGTATGTGTGACACAAAGGAGCAGACAGCTGATGGAGTTGATAGTATTGCTGACCAGCTGGGCTACAGCCTAAAGACTGTTTTGTCCAGGGCATGATGGAATACTGTATAAACACTGAACAACTGGGCAGCCTATCTCTACAGTTATAGTTGGGAAGCGATAAGAGATCCCTTCAGAAGGAAGTGAGCAGTGAGTATATATGCTGTTTTCTCTGCCTTAGAGGGGAAAAAATCCTTATGTGGAGCTAGCAGAGGGAGGGAAATAGTAACAAGTGGAATATTTAGAGTGAGGTTTCTCCTTCAGTTTTCTGGTGCTCTTTTTGCTCCTTGTATTGCGGTCCAGAACTGGCAGCCACCAGGAGACCAGAGCATGTAGGTACAGTCAATTTGCACATACTTTCTTCTTAGAGCCGCTTTCATTTAGTGGAGCATTGCTGTTCCTGAGACTCCTACTCCTCTCTAGTTTTCTGATTTTCTTTTATTTGAGTTTTAGTTATGGACATTGGAAACATTGTGAAGTATCTGGAATAGGGCAACTCCTCTGGTTTTGCTAGCTGTTGCCTTTGAAATGGGTCGCTAGCCAAGATGGGGTGAACTTGTCAGTTCTGACCCAGATATTTCTGGTGGTATTTAACAACAGTGAAAGCATTCCTCTGTGAAGAGGTGATTGTTACCAAGCTTTGTAATTGCCACTGTGGTGCTGAACATGTTTCTGAATCATTGTTTCATGTTTGATAGTGTAGGTGTCATGTTTGACATGTCTATTAGTGTGTACTGTGACACTTCACTGAGAGAAGGCAGACATGAGGGAACTCATTTACTTGAAAGAGGATTTTGTTTGTTGCTTGTCTTCTGTGAACCACCAGTACTTTAAAAACATCATTGTAACATGTCCAAGCTCTCAGAGCCTCCTGTGGTGGGCACTGTCAGAGCAGTAGAAGTAGCTCTTCAAGGCTGGTCAGCACCAAGGGCTTGCTTGCCATTAGTCATGTCACAGAGTCACAGGCTGGTTTGGGTTGGAAGGGACCTCAAAGATCATCTAGTTCCATCTCCCCCCTGCCATGGCAGGGACACTTTCACTAGACCAGGCTGCCCAAAGCCCCATCCAACCTGGCCTTAAACATCTCCAGGGATGGGACTTCCACAGCCTCTCTGGGTGCCCTGTGCCAGGGCCTCCCCACCCTCAGGGTAAAGAATTTCTTCTCAAAGTCTGATCTACCCCTGCCCTCTTCCAGCTTGAAGCCACTGCCACTTGTCCTGTCCCTGTACTCCCTGGGGAACAGTCCCTCTCAAATTTCCTGTAGGACACCTTTAAGTATTGGTAGGGCATAATTGGGTCTTCCTGGAGCCTCCTCTTCTCCAGGCTCAACAGCCCCAACTCTCTCAGCCTGTCCTCATAGGAAAGGTGCTCCAGCCCCTTTAGCATCTTTGTGGCCTCCTCTGGTCTCACTTCGAGATGTCCTTGTCCTGAGGGCTCCAGAGCCAGACACAGTACTCCAGGTGGGGTCTCACAAAAGCAGAGTAGGGTGGGCAGAATCCCCTCCCTCTAACTGCTGGCCATCCAGCAAGCTCAGTGTCACAGAGCAGAGAGTAGCTACTGAGCTCTGTTGTGTGGTGACTGATGCGGGGCCGATCCTCTGTTTCTAGACAGTTCATGTGTTTGGAAGGCTTCTACACAGACTCACTCGGGGAAGAACCAGGTCCTCAGAACCTCCTGTGGTTCTTTCATGACCTCAAGAATTGACATATTAAATAGCCACATTTAAGTAAAGCCAAGTAGCAGAGGGACATCACCTTGTTTCTTGATCTTGTGGGGCAGGGGAGAACAAAACCAAGTTGGGGTGTCTGGGAGAATTTAAACTGGTTTATTACAGGTGCTGTGCAACACCTCTCAATGAGCAGGACAAACTTCTGCTTTTTGCAAGTTCTGCCGTAAATCATGTTATTTCATTGGGTAAAAACTGAGGTCAGGGTCTCCATAATGTGTGTATCCCTAGCTAAAAGCCAGTTGGGGTTTTTGAGTCCTTGTTGTGTTGTAAGGTAAGCTGCAGATGGAAGTAGTTAACAGTGGATGGGAGTTTATAGCTTCAAAGATCTGTCCCTGGACAGTTTGAACAGCAGCACCCTGTGCTTCATGGTGGGGCCTGATGGTACTGGTGAAGACCTGAAGGGTGCTGTTAGCCACGGGACATTAGATTCACTTCTGAACCAGTGTGTGGACAGAGACAGGTTTCAGGCCACTATTTTATGGCAGATGAAGTCGGGG